>VWPW01021500.1:300981-371723 GCA_013389825.1 Crypturellus undulatus
TCCTTCCTTCCTTCCTTCCTTCCTTCCTTCCTTCCTCCCATTTTTCATTATTCCTGACATACCTGAAGATGGCATTTTTCCATGGCAGACACCTGAATTCTGTTATCTCCATTTGGAGTACAAAGTGTACTTTTCAGCTCTGCATGGATATCAAGAGCTCACTCTGATGGTTCCTTCTGTACCTGCCAGGTTTTCATCATTCTTCTTGAGCAATCTCACGGGGAGCTGGACCATGGTGGTCCTGAGATGATATCAACCAGTCACACACATGGGGTACAACATATATCTAAATGCCCATAGTTTGACTGAGATGTCACATGGTGTGAGGAAAGGGAACAAACTGCTATCACAGCAATGACTCAATGACTGTGATACCTATGTAGGGGAGGCAGGTGTTCCTCAAAGCTGTGTCATCACCTCTACTTTTGGCAGACTCAACACGTAAGGAAGCAAAGACCTGGTGATAGGAAGCAAACATTGGAAGACCAGAGTAAAACAAACAAACAAACAAACAANTATTGGAAGACCAGAATAAAACAAGCAAACAAACAAACAAACAAAAAAAAAGCCTTCAATTTTATCTAGAGGTTGAATAACATTTTGAACCTTCTTTGATTTAAATAACTCTCTTAAAAAAAATTACAATTGAGGTTGAAAACCATACGGTATCAAAACAGATCCACAAGGCAAATTCTTCCCTGCATATTTCCTCGCCATCCAGGCTATAAAGCTGAGGTCCTGGACCTAGCATGAAAAAAAGGAATGAAGGGAGTTGCTCTTGTCTCCCCTCCCAACAGCTCCTTGTCCCCAGATGGCAGCAGCACATTCATTTCTTGCAGTAACATGGAGATCATAACAAATTCCAAGCAGCATGGGACGGGAGAGTTCCAGGCTTGATTTACATAAATTTATGAACAGAGGTCTCCCTTTGTCTGAGGAGGTTTCTGCTAATAGATCCCTCATTTGCAGGAACCAAGGTCTAATTACACTAGAAAATTGTGCAGCTGTGGCCATATAAGTGATACATGCTGATAAAAGATTTTTTTTTTTCCACAGTGGCTTGTCTCAGTATAGGGAGAAAATTAAACTGTCTTTCCTTATTTGGCTTGTATAACTGCATGTCATGTAGACATATGGTTAAAATGAAACAACATCTCAGCCTCACTCAAGGAGCTATTGTGCTCAAAATACTTGAACCTGTGTATCAAGAAACTCAGAGGACTTGCCCTTCTACATCTGGTCATGGGTGAGGAAGGGACAAAAGGATCAAAGCACTTGAGTAATTCCCAAAGGAGACATTCCCAAAGGGCAGTGTGCAGATGCCATTCACAGTGTGTGAAGCACTTCAAAGTTCAGGTGCGATTCTACCTCAGGGAGCAGAGTATTTGACAAAGACGGAGGAACGTACATTTGAGAGGCCTGAAATGGAGGCATTTGTGTGGCAAGACTGGAGGATTCATGACCCATTTTTGGACCCAGTGGAATAGTGGAGCTCTAGGTGGGCGGCCCAGAAGATGGCCACGAGGAAGACATCTAGAGAGGTATTGAGTCCCGGGGAGCTGCAGACCTCTGTGCATGCAGAGCTCTTCTCTTATATGTGGTTGCTCCAAGGAGCTGCAGAGTCTGAAGGAAGCCCTTGCTCGGCCATTGGGCAAATGAGGCAAAAGTAACATGTATGATGCAATAAACCGAGGTAAGACCATTGTATTGGGCAGGAGCCAGGTTTAGAGGAAAGAAGAGAGACAGAGATGCGTTTTCCACCAGCAGCCTCCCTCTGCTCACCCCACCATATGGACAGGTACCTTCTCCTGCCCTCTCACAGACAGCCTGGGTTCTGGCCAGCAGTAGTTTGGTCCATCCCAACAGCGTCACTATCTTACACGAGTATTACAAATAGTGGTGTTTTTTTTTGAGCAAACACACCTCTTATTCAGTTCTGCTAACCCACAGGATCTTTCCCTGCCACATTTGCTCTTTCTGCTGCGGAGGAGGCAGCTCTAGCTCAGTGATGATGGGACTTGCCTGCAGAATAAGACACGTTAAAGTAGCATTTACAGGAGACCATGTGCTGGGCAACATCCACTTCCTGAAAGCAAATATACTCAGACTGAGAAGCAGTTTCAGAAAACAAAATGAGCTTCATCATGACCAGGTATACCTCCTGGATAGGCTAAAAATACTCTGCTAGATTCAAATTTTACAAAAGGGCTCTGTGACTCATATTGCTGCTTTTCCAATGGAATTTTCCAGGGCTCATAGAAGCATATTTACTAATGTGAAGCAGTCACCCTAGAGAGGCAAACGTGAGAAACTGGACTTGAATTTCGCAGGCCGGCTGCAAGCAGAGACGGTAACCAGCTGCTGGGAGTGATCTCCAGGTCAGCAACAGTCTCTACTACTTCTTATAAGATTATCCAAGAGTTTGTTTTTAAGAAGTTAAACCCTACAGAAGTACCTCTTAGGCTGGAGCTGTTGCCTGAGGAGGGGGGACGACGGGTCAGCACCTTCAACAGGAATTTGCTGCCTTTTGCTGACTGGTTTCCACCTGATCGAAGATGGGAAATGCCAGCTGCAGTTTGGGCTGGAGTGAGGGGCTGATGCTGCCCCCAGTCCCTGTGGAGAGCCATTGGGCGGGTTTCCCAGGGAAAGCGATCTGAGGAGAGGGGCAAGAGACAGGGAGACCGAAACGGGCTGAGCACCAGGGACTTGTGCTTGTGTGTGAAACCCCTGGGCGGCTGTGAACCCCTGAGAAGCGTGATGGGGCAGAGTCCTGATAGAAGCACTCTGACAGCACAGCTTGCAGGACAGAGTTTTACAGCCAGCAATGCACAGCCATATTTTTATCACTTTGAGGAGATAAACAGTCCTTGCAATAGGTTTTTTTTTTTTTCCCCTGTTAAATTTGTATCCATCTGGACTTTTGCAAGCACAGAAGTACTTTTTCTCTTTCCTTTGGCAGTGGACAGGTGATGTCTAAATTTACTAGTCTAGCCTTTCACTTAGGGCTAGTTCCAGACAAATCCTTTCTCAATTTCAAACCTTCCATTATAGAAATGCTTCTAATTTTTCCCCAATGCTATCTACGCTATAATAATAACTATCTTTGCAGACAGTTATTCCATCTCCTGTCAAGGAGTCAGCTATCTAGACCATGGTCTTTTTATCTCTTTTAAACTCTTTCGGGTCTGCATTAACATCTATTCTTTGCCCATTTTATTTGACTCAGAAAATCACTGATCAAGTGAGCAAAGGAGAGTCAGTTCCTAGCTCAACTGCAGCCCCACTTGGTCTCAGCACCATCCTGGCCCTTTGGATGGGGCAAGACTTGGGGACACTTCCAGCCCTGCAGACCCCTGGGATGCTGACCTTAATCCTAATCTCACGCTGGCTCTCTGGAGAGGCAGAATGCTGGTGCTGCCCAAAAGTGAAGTAACAAGGGGATTTACTTGTTACTCATTTGCACAGTATTCTTTTCTTTCCTATCTTCAACCCTATGCTCCGTCTGTTGCACAAAAAGCCTAAGTATCTGATATATATTAAGGTCTGTTAAAGGTCTCATTGAATGCATTTTTCCTGAAGTTCTCCTTTGTGGGTCCACTTGAAATAAATTTATTTTTTTAAGAGGAAATGGTAGATATTTGGACTGAGCCTGATGCTGACAATTTCTGCTCAGAAGAATTATACGCATTGGTCCTGTGTACAAGCTTCCTAGTACTGCAGGGCTCCCATGAAGAGTGACGGCAGCTTTAGGAAAATGGACAGAAGAGTGTACATATGTATTTCCTGCAATTCCTGAGTGATCATTTCTATGACATCAAGAAATATCTGTCAAGTAGCTTCCTAAGCATGTGTCACATTTGCCCCTCATGGCTGTACATACCAAGAATGGCAACTTCCTTCCCCTACAGCAACTACGCCCACTCCAGTGGTGGTGATCTGTGCCACAATTTGTAAATTTCAGTTCAACTGATGAATTGTGTCATGCCACAGCACTTGTTTGAGGGGGTTGAATTCCTTTTCGAATTACTTAGAAGACTGCACACTTTAAGGGTGAATAGGAAAACAAGGAATTAGTTTAAAATGAGTAACCCAATTATTCGTGTAGTTTAGTCATTTTAGGTAATTAATCTTATGTTCTGGAGAAGACAGGCTCAGCAGGGTAGCCCAGGAAGACATTTTTGAAGGGACCAAGAGTGGCAGGAATGGAACAAAAGACCCTTTATAAATGGATCTGTTAAGAGCTGGTGGGACTTAAAGAGAGAGAGAAAAAAAAAAAAAAAAAGAGAGAGAGAGATGACAGAATAGGAAACAGCTGAGAAAGTGAGGGTTTCCACAGCCCGTGGTTTCACTATGCTCTTTATGCCAAGGCATTTATTTTGTTTCCCTGAAATAAGAAAGTAAGCACAGCCCGCAGGAGGGGAGGTGAAGAGGCAGGTGTGTTTGCTCAGGTAGAGTCACACAGCGGCAGCTGGAACACAGAGACCTGCTCTTGGCTGCAGCTCACACAGACTGAAAGGAGAAGAGCGTCACCGAGACAGGCCTGGGACCTGGAGCTGGCACTATGAGGAGGACAAAGAAGGTGTCCCTTTTAACCTCTCTCCCTCCTGTTCCAGAGACCTTTCTCCTTATCCCTATCCTGCTGCTCCTGCACCCATAGCAGAGGTGACAGGGACCCACAGGCTGACCTTCGGCAGTCACCTACTCTCCCCTATGCCCCCACTGAACAAGAAGTTGTCCCCAGGGCTGGCCTGAGCAAGTGACAGCAAGCTTGATGCTGGGGAGCAAAGAGGCCATCAGTGTCAAGGATCTGTCTTCAAGGAGATGCCAAGGGCAGTGTGACTGGCAAGTGCACATAGGCAGACTCAGGCTAGATCACTGAGATAAATAGCCAAAGACTGGCACAGATGTGATGAGTCTTTTACAAAAAGAAACTCTTCAAAATGTCCACAAACCTCTATGTGGCAGCATATAGAAAGAGTTAAGGTTGTAGGACTGTCATAAGGAATATGCTATGGACAGGACATTCAAATCACCTAGGACAATGAAGTTCACTGTTTAGACAGACTAGCATCTAAGGTAGCAAGCTTTGGTGGAGACTAAACCAGCTTGCATTTGCTGGTGCATTTAATCCGTTTTTTTCATGCATGTCCAGAACTTTATGAGTAGGTATAGAGATGTCAGAAAAATTCAGCCAGGCACTCTGTGAGAAAATCTCAGGACAGGTGGTTTTTGTTTATATCTACTTGGAAAGTTTAAGCCTATTGAGAGTCTGGGAGTTCCCATTTCTGTGGGACTACTGCTGTTGTACAGTAACCTCCAGGTTGTTTTCCTTCAAAAAGGAGGACTGTGATACAAACTAGTACCAATTCACACTACTTCAGCCCACTGTTTTGGGTGTACATGTGGCTAAGTAGCTTCTGCTGAAAAAAAAAAGACGAGACCATCTGAGGTGTACAGAAGTAGCAGAGGACTCAGAGCAGCAGAGCAGGCAGCTGGCCTAGGTTGTCTAAGTCTTCCTTTCCTGTCATTTTCAGTTGGTTGTAGCTTTGCCAAATCATAACTGCTGTGCTGAAACTTCTTGTACTGTGTACTTGTCTGTAAAATTTCAGGTACAGGCATGTATCAGAAGGAGGCTAGGGGAAAGTATATTATTTTGCCTGTTGTATTATTTTGTGTTAAGTATCTAAGACATCAGGAACATGTAGTATCGGAACAATGTGAAGTTTGACAGCTTATCCGTCATGTGCATTCCCTTTCCCCATCAACCTGTCTTTCCTAATTAGTATGAACATTAAGTATAAGCAAAAAAGATCATTTTGCACCTATCCAGATAAGCCTTGGCAGCAGCTGCACTAAGAGGGTTGATTATTCCATCTCTGCTGGGTATACTTCAACCAGAACTGAGTGGGATTATTGCTATATAGCAGCTGTGGCCGGTTACAGACCCTGGCTTATTTTGATGCTGAGCAGAAAGCAGAGATGCTGCTTCCCCTTTTCCTCGGGAGTTACAAGTTCCCAGACTGAATAAAAAGGGTCAAGAAACAAACTGTGAGAAAGGCTGAAGAAAATAGGCAGAAATAAATTGGCATTGGAAGCCACTGAGGAGGTAGGAGCTAGGATGAGGAACGGGCATCGTGTTCCCGAGGATGCAGGGTTCCTTCATGTCCAACATCTTTTCCATAGCAATTCCTCCTCCCTCCCCAACCACTTGGTTGCAAGTGGACACCTGATGAGGACACATCTGGGTGCTACTGCAAGCCTTTGGGAGAAAAGCTTTCTTACCCCTGCCCTCCCCACCAGCATCCCCTTGTCCAGGTGGGCTTGCATGAATGTGCATGGATGGAGGAGAAGGTAGGAAAAGGTCCTGTGGATGCCAGAGCTCTGTATACAGGTGGATGCCTCCTTGGGACTTTCCTGCCCCCAGTAGCTGCCAGGATCACCCATGGCAGCAGGAGCTAGTGGGGTCTCGCAGATTCATCCCCACTTAGCACTTCTCCTTTAACATGCAAGGGCTACTGTTCCTCTTTCATGTTCTTTGTAAGGCAGAACAGAGACTGTTGGAAGGAGGGTTAGATGCTGGCACTGGGGCATGGGTCTGAATGTGGATGGTCTAGGGTGCCTCAGCAGCAAGACAGGGCCTGAGGAGACAGAACCTGAACTCCTGTCAAAGGACTGTGAATGTTTCCTAGGGCACCTCTGTCATGCCTCCTTGGGTATTCTAAAGTAAATCACTTTGGTTGTTTATGATGGTTAGCTAATAATCTGTTATTTTCTGAGTCAGTTCTGAACTGCGGAAGACTTGGGTTTTCTACAAGCAGTTGTAGCTCTGCCTTGAATTTATTATATCCCATGTAATATCTAAAACCCTGAAAACTAGTCCTGCAAATCTGTCACTCAGAAATAATGAGTCGTTCTGTCTTTAATCCATTCATGTGGGTGCCTGGCCTATAAAATGGAGAAATGCCGCTCCCTCATTTCATAAGAGAAATGAATGTCTATGGGGCCACTGGATACCTCATTGAACAACACTATGGAAACTTCTGAAACAAATAACTGGACCTTTCCAGATCAGTGTGATCATGCTGGAAATGGCTACCGTTGTTTGCAGGGGGTGACCAATTCTTGCTCTGAATGGCTCACAACAGAGGTGAGGCATATGTGGACGTATGGATCAGTGCGTTTGCAGGAGCTGAAGCCAAGCAGATGGCAGGTTCAGAATCGCAGAACAAATATATATTCACAACTCAGAAGGAACAGCTACACCCAGTAAAGATGAGATTTTCCCTTTTATGGGAAATCATGGATGGATTAATCCATGTT
Source organism: Crypturellus undulatus (assembly GCA_013389825.1). Lineage (NCBI taxonomy): Eukaryota > Metazoa > Chordata > Aves > Tinamiformes > Tinamidae > Crypturellus > Crypturellus undulatus. Next base: position 308,302 of record VWPW01021500.1, read on the forward strand.
TAGCCAGCATTTCCCTACCTACCAAGCTGAGAAGTAAAACAGCTCTCGGAAGTAAAACCCCTCCTCTCTGAAAGGAGGTTTCAGTGCCATGAGAGCTGTGAAGACAGAGATAGTGAGTATTTACCACTTGCCTACAGAAGGAAGACCACTGCTTCCACTGCTCTGGAGTAAGGGTCCTTGTCCCCTCAGCTGCCTCAACAGAAGATTTATCTTCTGTTTAGTCTGGAGCCTCCCTTATGATGCCCAGACAGAAGCAGAATCGCATGGTCCTCCAAGACCTCTGTAGCCCTTTTGATCTGGAGACAGGAGGAGTGTCACAGCAAAGCAGAGTCAAGATCAGGGCTGCCATCAGGGGGCCCCATGGTCACCAGACAGGGCTTTGGGACCACAGTTTGAGAACTGCTCCCTCGGGGCCTGAGCTTTTAAGGTGTTGTGTGTTTTGACCCCGAAGTCCTCTAGCATCCACTGAACTTTAAGCATATTTATGAAGTCTGGGGAGTAATCCAATGCTTGAAGGTTTGTGGGACCAGTCCACCATTCCAGAGGTAGATGTCTGTCTACAGATGGCATTGCCCATTTCACAGTAAATCCTCTGAATCAGCATCTGATCACTGGCTGTGAAGATAACTTGAGTGAGAGGATTTTTACCTGAGTCATCCCATCAGCGCAAATGTTCAGGCTGCGGAGGCCAGAGGGAATTCACAATGACACATGACAACCTATTTCTTCTCTGCTCTACAGCTGAAAGTAATTGCAATTCCGCATGTGGTTTTCCTATGGTAATAGTGACTCCATGAGTCTTCATATTAGTGTGATAGTCTTGAAATATTTTATTAAAACATGCAGCATAGTAGAGATTTTCACATTGCCTGTATCTGGTAGGGGTGCAATCTGCTGGGTTTATAAACCTTCTTCTCAGAGAGGGGCTGAAGTATTTACAGCCAACATCTGAGACACTTCAGGAGATGCGAAATTTTGCTAGTGAGTAAGAAAATTTTTACAAAAAGTAGGCACTTAGATATTTTGATGTCCAAGATAAGCATGCTTCTGTCTTTTCATCCTCCTCCTCACCTGAACTCAGGATCTGCTATTAAAGTCTTCTCTTAAAACAAGGAAATGCTATGAATAACCTGATACTTATCAAAATAATCTATTTTTTTCCTCAGTGTTTTGTACACTGTTTCTTTCTTCCCTTCTTCCTCCCTCCCTCTCCCCTCCCTCCTTCCATCCTTTTCTCCCTGAGGAGATCTGGATCTGCTCTGCCTGGCTTGGTGTTACCCAACTGCAAACATAGCCACCAGCCAGGGCACATGTGGCTGAACACGAGCCATGCGACACGCTGTGTTTCCTCCACCCTGCAGTTAAAGAATGAGGGAGGGAATGAGGAAGGATGGTTGAGGCCCAGTGCTGGGGACCAGAGGAAGGCGACACAAAGGAGAAGGACAGTTGATGGCTCCAAGGCCTCTATTTCACTGTAGGAGCAGTGGGCACTCTGAGGCAGTTGTGCCCAGGGATTATTTACACTCTGCTTTTGCGGTTAGAACCAGGCAGCATTGCATGGTCCCCAAACCAGGTGGTGAGGGCTGGCTTGTGGCCATACTGGAAATGGATTCGGATCCCAATGCAGAACATTTGATAGTAACAGCTAGCATGTCCCTATCAGGGGAACAACTTGATTTACTGGGGGAAAAAAGTCCAGGTATGGACTAGGCTGTGCACAGTTTGGACACTCAGGGAACTACAACCCTGCTAGGGAACAGAGAGATGAATCAGTTTGGTTGTATGAGATGATACACCCCAACGAACTTCTCTTTAGTGAACTGGATATGGGTGACGTTATAGAACATTCTGAGAACTTTTCTCAATGTGTTTCAGAATATATTGTTGGAGTTTTTTTAATATAAAGTGATCTTTAATTAAAGATCACTTNCACGTTCTGAGAATTTTTCTCAATGTGTTTTCAGAATATATTGTTGGAGTTTTTTAATATAAAGTGATCTTTAGTTAAAGATCACTTTAATTAAAATGGTAGATCTGCAATGGGTGTAAATTGACATTGGTTTCTGGCTGTCAGTAAAGCTGCACTGCTGGAGGATCTGGCCCTTTTTTTTTAATTAGCAATTTGAATCAATGGTAAAAAATGTCAAGAGCCTAATCCCATTGTGAAAAGATACATCGCGCCATGATCCACAGGAGACTGTTCTGGGTCTGGAATTATTCAATATTTTTACTAATGATTCGCATGGTAGAATAGAGTTTGCTTATTAAATTTATAGATGACACCAACCTGGGAGAAGCTGAAGAGCATTAGAGGATGGGGATAGAATTCAAAATAAACACAGGTATAATATATTATGCTAACATGAGAATAATCAGCTTCGGAAAAGTGTGAGTGAAAGTGACTGGCTAGGCAGCAGTTCTACAGGAAAGGAGGTGCTAGTTCTACCCTAGCTATCTGAACAGCCATGTTAAGTAAATTGATAGAAAGCTTCCACCTTGCTGCACAGCAAGGTCTCAGGTGAAATGCTCTTAAATTCTAGGCACTCCTTTTCAAAAAAAGATGTCACCAGCTGTGTAGAGGGGTGAAAGCAAGGAGGGGGCTTCAGAACAGCCTCCATAGCATGTTCAAAGAAACAAGGCTTTAGACTGATGGTAGTGGTGGCACGACAGACAGTGCATCTCCAACAGCAACCCCAATAAAATGTGTTGCCTTGAATTTACAAGTATAAACTGGTCTCCACCATAAATGATATTCTCCTCTAGTTTCAGTCCTTTGCTTCTCCCATATAAACTCATTTGCAATTTGAACCGATATTTATGTCACAGCATGTTTCTACTGGAACAGAAATGTCCTGCCAAGAAAAAAAAAAAAAAAGCAGGCTCTGAAATCTATTTTTGCTGATGAATCTTTTAACCTTTGTATTACCACTATTGTCTGGGCTGTCCATACACTCTGTTGAAATCGTAGCTGCGTATGCACACACTGAGAGTTGCCTAGAGGGTTAGGAAGGAAGGATTCAAAGGCAGATTGATCCTTGACTGAGATGAACTATCAGAATGAGAAGGTCGTGTGGAGATGTTAAAATGATATGCGGGGACCTACAAAAAGTATGATGTCGTAGAGCCTGAAGAGGTAATTCCTTGGGCTCTGTTGTCACTTCATGGCTGCCTGTACCATGAGCAAAATGGACTCCTTTCTCTGCCGTGGCCTTATCTCCAGGATCCAGCTGTGCTCTAAGCAGCTTCCCTCTGCCTCCATTCAGCACACCTGGGCTGCCGCCAGCCAGCAGCTCTCCCCACTACAAACTGCCACAGCATCATTCTGCTGTTCCAGCTGCTATTCTATAGTCTTTATCAGCAAACCTCCTTTCCTGGTCATTCTGTTCCCTGACAATACCTAGAGGAAAAACTGATGAATGTTCCAGTGTAAAAACTGAGACAGGAGCCAAGAGGCCATCTTTGGTTACTATGTGGTCTCTTTTTTGTCCTTAACAGAATTCTTAAGGAAGTTTGGCTTGCTTACTGGCTGTCATATGGGTTGAAATCTCACTGACATCACAGTATGAGCATGGCATAGAGTTACTTATGCTGAAATTAATTTAGGATGAAAGAAAAATGCAGGAAGCCCCAATAGCAACTCTGCGTGTACTGGAGCATAGGTTGAGCCTGAGATGACAGTATCCAACTCTCGTCAAAATGACAGGAATCTTAGTGGAATGTATAAACAGAAGCATAACCTTCTAGCCATGCCAAACCATCCCTCAGCGTGTTGGCTAGCCTTAGCTGGGATATTGTGCACAGTTCTGGGTGATGAACGTCAGGAAAGCTGGTCACCTACTGACAGAGGAGAGAAAAAAAACATCCCAAAGTCATCAGATGCCAGTCTAGAGATGTCAGCTCTAGAAGATGATTTAAATGTTTATATATTTATATAAGAACCTGAAGTCCAGGGCATGTGAGAAACTTTGCCTGAAGACCAACTCAGAAGAGGAGCACCACCTCGAGATGAAATCTTCTTTATACTCTAGCATTAATGTAAAACTGATATATACTGAATAAATGAAATAGTTATACTTAATTTGTTGCTTGTTGTGTAACGTCTTTCAGTGCTCATAAATTCAGAAAATCCTGACTCCTGCTTCATTTCTGATGTCTCTTGCTTGCATTTTTCCTTATATTTCCTTTTCTATTAATCTGAGTCATCTTAATGAGTGAGAAAATTAGGACCAGAGAGCAAATAAATTGCTTACTCATGTTCCCTTCAACATTAACCCGGCTTAGTTAAAACTATTTCTAATCCTGCATTTCTGCTTTTAGTCTACGGAGGTTTAAAAAAGAGACTGAAGATATAAGACTAATCCGGATGGGGAACCTGCCTAACTGTAGTCAATGGAGATAGAAGGGTATTTTTAGGGAGAGATTCATCTGAAATACACCCATGAAAGTGCCTGTTTCTCTCTGTTGCTGTCATATTTCTGTTTGCGCTGGGTTAAAAGGCAACCATGGTGACTATTTCACATGGAGACATATGCAGTGTTGATGTGCTTGTTCAGTCACAACACCACCCCATTTTTTCTAAATAATAAAGCCCTTTGTTTATTTGTATTTTCACAGAGTAATCCAGGCTGTTTAGGGCCCTTTCATACTTCTCTGGTAGTAGATATGATTTCTCTGTTTGTGCATGTCCTATTCCCATGAAGTTGTGAGTTCTTCTGCAGGAAAGTACCTTTGGAATGTCTCATCTTCATCCTAAGCTGGAGGTGAGGAGGGTTTCTCAGAGCTAGGGTGTGTGATTTACACATGATTTGTAGTTAATTGTAATGGTCAGTTTGTGCTTTAGAGCTATGGACAGGTATGGCTATTGAGATCTGTCCATGTTGTTAGTCTCAATCCATACCTTGTCAATAGATGGTAGGAGAGGGATGAAATGGCCTGCAGCTTACAGAACCACGCATTCATAAAGATGAAACTTCCCCTCAATACTTACTGATTGCTTCTTTGGTTATCTTCTTTCCTTTCTTGAGATCCCAAGAACCTTTTGCAGTTTACTCAGAAACTATCATAATTATTTTCGTGGTCATTTGTCATGCACTGTCATTCCTGTTGACACTTTTCTTCTTGTTTCAAGATTTTATTCACCTGCCCGGGAAATGAATTCAGCGCAAGTTGCTTTTGCCTCTACAGGCAAAAGACTGCTGGCAGCTCAAGTATGACTTTGCTGTGAAAAAAAAATAGCCTTTGACCTTCAGTTCCTTTAGTTATAAATGGAGAAATTATACTTTCTGAGCACCGGAGTAACTGCACTAGTCTTGGGGTTGAGTTTTCTTAGGGGCTTCTGTAATACATATGGGAGTCATTTCTCACGGCTGCATTCCTGAAGCCTCCCCTAACTCCCCTTGCAGGCTCACAGTGCTCTGGGAGGAGAGAGAAGTCATCTCATCTGAGCAGCCTGAGGAGGAGCAGGGGACTGGCTGGCCTGGCCATGGGTCTAAATCACTGTTGCTGGAGGTGAAGCACATAAGGAAGGAGGTTTTTGGCCAGGAAAGAAGTGAATGTGGAAATTCTGCTTTTTATTTCATGGAATTAACTGCAGGATCCAGCCCTTTCTCAGTGACTCCCTCGGCACCTTTTGGTCTTTGTGAGCTAGAGCTAAGGGCAGGTCTGCATGTCCCCTTGTGACCTGGCTGAACAAACACACCTGGCTCACCAGCCATGGTTGCATGGTCCCTGCTGGGGAGATCACCTTTCTGATAGGCTCTGACATCCCCCCTTGAAGAAGAAGGATGAATATCCTGGTTTATGGAGGAAAACATTCTGTGCCTCTCCCACTTACTGTGCTTTTTCAGTACCTTCATCCAGGTTCCCGTCATCTCTGTTCCCAAGTATTGATGCCTCTCCACTTGGAGAGCCTGGGCTCTCACGGTCTTGTTCATCCCTTTAAAAGCCATTCTGCTTTCCCTCCAGTTCTGGGTCACTCTGCTGACCTTTTGTTTTCTACCTGGTTAAGTGAATAATATACATGGCACCTGAAACCGAAGGAATAAGACATAATATATGTTATGATCATGCTTGCATTTTTCAATCTTGAGTGCTGACACTGTTCACCTGTTATATTGCGTAACCTCCATAGTTGGGAAACCTATTTGAATTTCCGTTCATATTCCAGACCCGACAACTCAGAATTAGACCTTTGAAAACTCATATTTTTGGAAAAACAGTATATCACCAGAGTGTCAAAGGAAAAAAATGAAAATAAGGTGACTTGTGCATCTTTTTGAGAAAAAGCTGTGAGAAAATCTCACTCTCACTTGCAAGGAGAAGATACTTTGGGCACTACCTCCTGAAATTCTTTTTCTGGCCATTGGGATGATTATGGAGTAAAAGGCTATTTGCATAACCTATTTCTGTATATTCTCCCCCACATCTCTGGTGCATCCTACTCACATTTGATAGTCATGGGAAGTTGTAATCCAGGAGTGCAGCAGACATCTCCTCTAGTCTTGAGGGTATATTTTCTACTTTGAAGGTTTCATCATCTCTATATGCTCCAGTGCTGTAGTTAGCTATATTTGTCCAGGGTGTCCTCCGTAAGGTCTGGTCACCCTTTCAGCGGAGCCCTCCAGCTTCAGCCAGAGCTTCTCAACACAGGCTCGTTCTGTCTCTTGTACAAATTCCTTAGCAGTGAGAGTTTATCGCATGTAGTGCTGCGGGCAGAGCCCCATGCCACCACTCTGATCAAGCAGTGCTGAGTCTTTCTGTTCCTGTCTGGATGTCATTTGTGCCAACTTTCCCTTACCAGCCTCCTCTAAGATCTGTTCTGCTTTTTTTTTCCAGGATATTATCTGCAGAAGCTTAATTTGACCTAGTCATTAAAAGGATGAAGTTGGTTGCTTATTTCAAGGCTCTTTGTCGTAGTCCTTATTTCTTTTTCTCATGCCTATCTGTCAAGTTGTTCTACAGGTATCCCTGAACACAAAAAGGGCCACAAAAATCTCCGTGTAGTCCTTCAGTGATGACAAATAGCCTTGTAGCCCAGCATCTGTCATGCGTTTGCTGCTGAACCCTCTGTGCTTCCAAGAGAGCTCGTTGCAGGCACGGAGAGCAGGTCAGCAAGTGCTGTGCTACTCCTTGGAGAAATTATTGTTCCCACAGTGTTTGTCAATGAACTGATGGGAAAATCCAACCTGTCCTGGCAGGATATAAATTCCCCTGTTGATTTACCGCTTTCAGCAGATTGGGACTGGAAAACATGAACCTCCTCACACCAGCCACGCTCGTTCTGTTCCTCTCTCTCTGCCTGCAGGACACAGGAGCACGTGAATACATCTCTGTCCTCGCGGTGCCTAATGGAGGCCACTGGGGCCACTGGGGTCATCAGCAATTTTGCCGCCATGGCTACGCCAGTGGATTTGCGCTCAAGGTAAAATTCTCATTTCCAGACATCTCCTGTCCCTGTGCTCTACTTCCCCACCTCTCCGCCTCTCAGGAAGGTCTTGTCCAAAGTCTAGGGGCCAGTTGCAGAGTTTTTGCTCCTCCTGTACATAAAATAGTGAATCTTTTGGTAAACTTAGCCTAGAAAATGCTGCCACTGTTGTTACATCAGTAAGCAAAAACGTGACCAGGACAGAAGGTTTCCTATCAAATGCAGCAAAAAAAAGGTCAGTGCTGGAATTGTTTTGCTCTCAAACTGGGAAGAGATATGCTGGCCTCCACATCATGCACATCTGGCTTGCTGGGACAAGCCACAGCAATGCTAAAATGCATTGCTGGTATTAGGACAGAGGAAGCTCCCTCTAACTTATCAGCTAGGATTAAGAGTATCTTCCTTACACATTGGTTCAGGAGTTAGAAAACCTAATGCAGAACTTGTTTAAGAGGTTATTTAGATATGTTCTAATTTCCTAGTGTGACAAACAGCTTTTCCCATGCACTTCCCAAGGTATTTTCTGCTTCTCAGTACAGAAGGGAATTGGGACAGCTAATGACAGGCAGCCAGAGGACATTCCTCCACCTTGCTTTGCCTCTCGCGCTGTGTGTCTCCTGCTGCAGGTGGAGCCCTCCCAGTTTGGAAGAGATGACACAGCTCTGAACGGCATACGCCTGCGCTGCCAAGACAACTCAACCATTGAATCTTTGGTGGGGCAGTAAGTACCACTGCGGTTACTCTCATTTATCATGCACTGGCTCACAAAGCAACTACAGGTGTTCCCATCAGGGGATTGTTTTCTGATTGTTTCCTTTGCACCGGTGCTGGAGTATAAAGAAAACTGAAATGGATGTTTGGGGTTTTTTTTTTTTTTTTGCTCTGCAGATGAATATGTTATTTCACATTGCTATTTTCTGTTTTCGCTTGAAAATTCTGCAGAGCACTTTGAACACCAGAAGTATAATCCCAGGGTTATAATCCCAGTTTTGTTGGAAATCTGAAATACATGGGGCAAATATGAGGAAAGGGACTTTTAGTCATACATTTAAAAACTCTTTGGGTGAGGTCCTGAGCCTGTTGACATGAATAGCACTGCACTGCAAGATATCTGTTCTCACTGCTGTCTGATGTGTACACATGTACATGTGAAAAAAGGTCAGAGATTCATCATAAAACATGCTTAGACTATCCAGGGAATATCCACTAGGACCACAACAATCCAGTCTGGAGTTCCCTGGTGTTTTCCCAACAAGATACAGAAAGATAAAAGGATAGCCGTGAAAGAAAGGGGACAGGTGGAGGAAGTCAGAAGCCTCAGAATTCAGCAGGATGTTGCACTGGTTGAGGAAAGGGAATTGTTAAGCCTGAGGACAGCATGGCAAGAAGAAGGATCACTACTGGTCAACAGAGCCTAGACATCCATCTGTCTGCTTTTTCTGACAGGTGGGGAACCTGGACCAGCTTCCAAGTTTGCCCTAGTGGCTATTTGATCTCCTTCTCACTGAGAACAGAGAAATCCCAAGGAGGAGGTGACGACACAGCAGCCAACAACATCCGTTTCAGATGCTCAGATGCCACTGTGCTAATAGGCGATGGACTTTCGTGGGGTAGTTTTGGCCCATGGAGCAACAGATGCAACATATGTGGTCTGCAGACCAGGGTGGAGCCCCCACAGGGGCTTCATGATGACACATCGCTCAACAATAGCAAGTTCTTCTGCTGTCGCTGAGTACTTCCTTCATCTTCCTCACTGCCTCACACATCCCACTGCAAATGAGACATCAGTTAAACCTAACTGTAACATTATACTGTAACATTATACTGAAAAACACCTGTGGTTTTTGACTCACCAACCTTGTGAGTACAGACTGCTTCTATATCTGCAGTAGATGAGCAAGAAACAGAACATGAAGGGAAGCAGCAAGAGGAAAAGATGAGGAAGAACCTGTCCTAGCCAAGTGAGATGGAAGGAGTGAGTGAAGGACAGTGTCTCTAACATGTATGAGAATAGTACCGGGAAGTGATCTAAACAGCTCTATGCTATAACTTCCCTTTGGCTAGACAGGCTTTCAAAGGGGCATCTACCTACTGACCTCTCAGATTAAATAGCCTTGCTTATTTTCAGGCAGTATACTGGAAATCTTATTTCGGAACATGGCAGAAAGAAATAATTGGAAGCAACAGGTCTGTAGGGAAGCCCAGAAAAGCTTTCTCTCTCAGCTTACTTCCTGGCTGTAGACTCATGCCTACATTTCTCCTTCGGTGTGCTTGTACATAAGATAGGCTGTGATGCCTATAGCTAGGTGCCTACAGCTGGGTGGGCTGTAGCTATCCAAAACCTCCATTTTTACTGTTTTGGATTTTCCTATCAGGAAAATATTTAAAAAACCTTGAGGAACTATCTTGTTTTCTTGTTTGCTGCCTTCAGACTTCATGCTCTAAACAGAATTAGGGAGAATACAAAGTAAAAATAAACTACGTGTTTCTCATTGATCCATTTTTTTTTATGCTCCAATTTGCTGAGTTTGGACTTAGCTTCTCCTGATGTACTAGATGTAAAGAAGGGACTTTCTGAACTCACAGAAAACTTGGAAAACATGATCTTGTCCTGATATCTAAGCTACTAGTCCTCATCAACAAGGTGAAAGGAGATTTAGTGCCTTTCTGTGAAACTTTTAGGTAATGTCACAGCTGCTGTTTCCTTAAAGCACATCTCTCTACTCAAAATGAGGCAAGGGCCTTGTGTTGTCATGATCTTTCGACTAGGTGGGCTGTAGGGGTGTAAGGAAAGAACTGAAGGTTGGCAGGTGCTTTGCGCCACGTCACATCCTCACCTAAGCACATACCCAGCGGCTGTCTGCCCTCTCATTATTTATCTGTGTTAAATTTTCTTGCTGTCACTTATTTCAAAAAATATTTGAGCAACGACTGAGTTTTAAGATAAATGGTATATGGCAGGTTAAAAATACAGGAACTACAGAACTACTTTCATGAAAAGAGTTTCAACAAAAAAATCAGGGATCTACTCTTGCATAGATCTCCGGTCTGTCAAACCGTGTCCTGTTTCTCATGGCAGCTTTCAGTATCAAATACTTACTGCAGTAACTTTTGCCATAACCTTTTTTTTTCTTTTTTTCCTGACAGAGAGAAGTGGTAAAAATTAATTTTCTTAACAAATGAAATGAAAAAAACAAATGAACTAACAAGAATCATAGTGAGTTCACTGGAGGTCTGCAGCTTGCTAATGTTCTCCAGTGCTGCTGTTTCGATTATGTAGCAGTTTCTCATGTTGTTTGTACCATTTCACCTCCCAATCCCCATTTTTTCAAACATAGGAATTTTCCTAATGGGGGATGATAAATGGTGAAATCAGCCTCACAGAACCCATACTGGATCAAATCTCCTGTAAACAGGAATAAATAAAAGATCTCTCTTGACTCTGCCTGTATCGCACAGAGAACTTTTACCCATCATTTGCTTATAGAAGTACAGTTCCTGCTGGACCGATGCATCTCCATTGACATCATGCAAAGTTACCCCAAGTGAAGAACTTCCCAAGGCCTCAAGAATGCAACCATTGAGAGATTCCTGGATTTGAATTATGCTATTGCTTTTAAAAATTAATGTGAGAAAATAATTTTTAAAAATTAATAGCATTTATATACATTATTTATAAAAATAATATGAAACTTTCTAGCCATTTAGTGAAGGTGAACAGCAATTACAGTGACTTTGCCTGCAAGGTCTCACCAAGTTTGTGGAAACCATTTGCTCAGGCAGAGGCAGCTAAATACACTGCAGAGAATCCTACTGGCCAACTTTCATCAGAGTGAGTAGGACAAGTGAAAACTAACATGCATTTTATATTATAGCATCTTACCTTCAGTGTCACTAGGAAGTAAGGAAACATTTCAAGTGCACTTTCTCAGTATGTGAGCAAGTTTTGTGCCTCAGAAAGACGTGCTGTTTGAATGTAAGTTGTGCATGCAGATGGTTTCCCAAAGTAGCAGTTAAAAGGGAGAGAGGTTTGGTAGTTACTGTGTTCTCCTGTGAGAGCTGGTTTCTGAAAGTTGGTTAAATTAAAGAGGATTTTTTTAAAACATTTGTTCAGGAACTGGTGCAAGCTTTCTTGCTTATGTGTATGTAGATAATTGAACTACTGTAGACTTTATATCACACATTTGTTTTCCAGTGGGTAGGCCAAGTGGGAAGAGTCTGAACATCCGCTGCTTCTCTGCAGAAGGGTGATTCAGTTAAAACTTGAGGTTGTACCAAGGGAAGGATTGATCACATCATGAATGAAACTCACCTTTTATACTTCCCTATTATGGCAGGTTTAACAAAGCCTCATATCAGTGTGTGACCAGAGCCTCCAAATGAGTAGTATTCTAAGAAATGTTTGGGAAAGAAGAAAATAGCCTCCTCTTCACTGACTTTAAAGTGTTTTTATAAGCAATTTCAAAATCAAATGGATGCTTTTTTTTCTGAAAGCTGATGTAATACTTTCAGTCAGACCTCCTCTAATATTCTACTTGTATAAAATTGAGTGTATACAGAAAAATAGAATGGGATTTGAATTTAGAAACTCGGGTTGAGTAATCTCAGCTATTTTACTGCAATAGTTCAAGAAGATTTTCAGGCAGAAGAATCAAACTCTTCCAACTAAAATGAAGCACTAAATGCATCAGCAAAGTGCACAGAAGCTGCAGCTGTGGCTAACTAGAAACTGTGAGCAGTGATAACTGCATCACTGTGAGTCCCTGGTGCACGTGGGCGTCAGGAACATGTTGCTAAAGGCTAACAGCCAGTTGCTGACTGCAGGGCAGAGACATGCCTGAGGGATAAGCACACGTTATTCCAATACCACCTGTAATGTGGAGGGTTTCAGGCGAGATTATGAGCAGGCTTAGGGAAGGGAAAGAGAAGTTTTCACCTGGCCACATACCTGTGGCACAGCTCCCAGGAGGCAGGCAGCAGCAGCAGGTGTAGTGCTTTCCAGGAGTGATTTTTAAAAGCCAGTTCTATTAAACAAGGTTAAGTAGGGCATAGAATAAACCTGCTGGTTGGGTGCTCAAGTGAACCAAGTTTCAGAAAGTTTTATATATGCATTGCCTGCTTTGCATAAGGAAAATAAATATTTCCTCCACCACAGAGGTGTTCTGAGACTTGAGCTATTCATTTTTGTGAGATGCCAAGAAAACAACTGAAGATGCTTTAGCTATGTTAATGCTGTGTGGGATGGAGATGTGCACAGCAGAGCTTTTACTCAATCTGTCATAGCTACCTTTGCTAGACCTTAGAGCCAATCCTAATTAACTAGTATGATTATCAGAGAGGAAACAACGGAAAACATCTGTTTTAGAATTTTAGGAGCACAGTTATTCAGAAATGTTGCTACAAAGTTTGAGCAACAAAGAGTGCTAATCTGTGTGTCCTGAACAGAATTAAATGTGGGGAGGTGGAAGAACGCATTCATGAAAGGTTAAATTCTGGCTTTCGTTCTCCATCAGAATGCTAAAGCTCTCAGGACTGTATTTGTGATGTTCATTACAATTCTAACTTTTGTCTAAGTTGTCGTTGCGCGCTTTGTACCTGTCAGGTTTGTCTTTACCTCTGCAGAAATAGAACCCATCCAAGCTTTGGCAAGGAAAGTCATAAACAATCATCCCAGCAGGAATGGTGGGTGGAAAGTACCTACTTGACTCAGTAAAAGCTGGGGAGACTGAATGAGCCAAGAGATCTCAGGGAAAGCCTTGCCTGGTAACTCAGAATTAACAGCAAAGTGGCAATGCTTGGTATATAGAAACCACATTTCTCCTGAGGAGATAAGTGGAACATTTCTTGTAGACTGTTTCTTTTCTGAAGGATGTTTCCTAAACTTTCCACATCTCATCAGATCAAAACTTGGTAGGCCATCTCACAACAAAAGATTTGTTAATAACACAAACCATCAGAAAGGACATCAAGTAGCCTTGGTGACTGTGTAGCACATAAGTACTATGGCCACAATGTTGTAAAGATAAATGGATGTGCTTAAATCACACTGTAGTAAATAACTATGTTTTCAGTTGACAGTATGAAAAGCTAAGTTCACCCATGAATCTTTTCAGTATCAAGTCCTAAGTGGATCTGAGATCCATACTGAGCTAAGCCCTCTTTCATCAGGGTACTGATCTCTGTCTGTTTTGTGAATGACTTGATGTGGAAGTGCATTGACCAAAATGTATATGAACAGCTTTGTTAAATTCATAAAATGCCATTCACTCCCTAAATTACAATTTCCTTTGCAATATTCAAAAATATTTTACAAGTAATTGAAAAGAAATTATGTGATATTCCCTAATCTGACACAATGCATAGAATGCCTTTCAATCCTTGCTCCTCCCACCAACATTTTTTTCATGTCAGTGAACTTTCTATGATGAAATAACCAAAGATAACTTACAAGACAATTTTCCTTCTCAATTTTTCTCAATCCTGTGATTATCAAATATTGTGAGATTTATTGTTTCTAGCTTATTGCAATGGCATTCACAGCATGGCAGGGAACTGCTGCCAAAGGGAAAACATTAAATATATTCTAAAAGTTTATTCGAACATCTGCCTTTCTAAGGATGAAAATTAATTCTGACAATGGTTGTCTACAGGGTTTGTCTTCTACTGAAAATATTAACTTCCGTGACTTCCCCCAGAAGAGCAGTATCAAGAGGACAAAACCCTTAACTTCAAAGGAGATTTCAAAGAAAACTTCATCTTATTTGAACATACCTAGCATACCTAGCTGAAGAAAATTCCAATTTTGTTATCTAAGTGTTTGCAAACAAATATCTGGGAGCACTTAAATATTTCAAGAAAAAGCATAACTGGATTGGTCTTCAGGGTCATATTGGAATCAGTGATGTTGCACATGTATAAAATAGGGCATAAGTGAGAAAGGAACAAGACACGAACTTAGGAAATCATTACTGTATGATCTACGTCTTGAAAATTTTCCTTTCAAGTACAGCAAAATAACTGTAACTTTTCATGTGAGTTAATAACACTTATGCTACAGTGCTAAGTAGGTAGTCAGTACCACTGATTCTCACTCATATTAGAGGTGTAAGAAATCCGCTGGTGTCCTGACAGACTTTAAAACTCAGCTGGAAATTTATCAATGAAAGATCGTGGAAGTAGCTTACCTTGAATGAGATACCCTGTCACAGTCTTGCTTGTTAAACAGGCTTTCACATAATCGTTATGGCTTCCATAGAAACATAACTAAATCTTTCCTCCAGTGTCATCCCAGAGGACTTCATAGACCTGAAAAATATGCTGTAAATAGTCAAATCAGTTTTTATGCTGACACAAAGAAAGGCACAGTTGTCACCCAGTCAAGTGTCTCACGTGTAGCAAAGTAAATTTAAATCCCACATTGCAGAATTGCTCTGCAACACTCAGACACTTTTTTCCTATCCTATTTCCTTGCAAATTTATGAAAGCTTACAGAATCACATAAGTTATAGATGGAAAGACCTTATTCATTTATCTTCATGAAACATATTGGTGAGTGCAAAACACAGTAGAACAGAAACAGTCATGTTGATAATTTCCCCAGGGTTGCACTGCTTCTGAGTGGGCATGTGTTCTTCATGCCTAGTTTTAAATATTCCCCTTAAGTGCCGGTCCTCCCACCGCATAACAGGGATGTCAATCTAAAAAACAATGATTTTGGCATACATAAAATTTTCCCCTAACATTTAGTGTACACTTTCTCTTGTGTAATTTCATCCCTATTGTCCTAGTTGTTCAGGGCCATGTTCTCTTTCCTAGGTCATGAATGAAGGTATTAATACTGTTCTTTAGCAGAAATTGATTGACAGTTTGTGGACATTTTAATGCTTTCAACTAAAGGAGAACTAAGCTTGAACAGTGGATCTAGACTGCCTACTGAAATCTCCTTGACTATTTTGGCCTGCTCCCAACAGCCAACAGCCCTTTCCAACACAAATGTGGTACTTGGGATGGCAAAGGTCACTTTGGCCTCAGGCCAGGTGAATGTTCCTACCCCCTTTTTAAATTTATTTTATTTTTTTTAAAAAATAGACACAAACTATACAAAGGAATTTTTGGAATGTTTCTAGTCTGAAATGCTTTATTTCAGTGCTGAGGTGTGATGTCTCTATCAACTGAACACCCAGCCCAAAGAAAAACAATGATGTTCAAGGTAAATCTGAAGGTGGTGCTAAGAGATGGTACCTGAACTATCACCTCCAGATTAAGTCTGTGGTGATATAGAAGGGAAAAGAAAAGAAAAGGAAAGGAAAGGAAAGGAAAGGAAAGGAAAGGAAAGGAAAGGAAAGGAAAGGAAAGGAAAGGAAAGGAAAGGAAAGAAAAGAAAAGAAAAGAAAAGAAAAGAAAAGAAAAGAANAATGCTTTCAACTAAAGGAGAGCTAAGCTTGAACAGTGGATCTAGACTGCCTACTGAAATCTCCTTGACTATTTTGGCCTGCTCCCAACAGCCAACAGCCCTTTCCAACACAAATGTGGTACTTGGGATGGCAAAGGTCACTTTGGCCTCAGGCCAGGTGAATGTTCCTACCCCCTTTTTAAATTTATTTTATTTTTTTTAAAAAATAGACACAAACTATACAAAGGAATTTTTGGAATGTTTCTAGTCTGAAATGCTTTATTTCAGTGCTGAGGTGTGATGTCTCTATCAACTGAACACCCAGCCCAAAGAAAAACAATGATGTTCAAGGTAAATCTGAAGGTGGTGCTAAGAGATGGTACCTGAACTATCACCTCCAGATTACGTCTGTGGTGATATAGAAGGAAAAAAAAGAAAAGAAAAAGGCATAGGAATGGATTAACTTGGATGGAAACTTTGGTTTTTGGTGTGCGTGTCTGGACTGTTCACTGTGTTAAAATTCCCTGGTTTCTTTCAATCTTCTGGGAGACATTAGAAAATACTTTGACATAGTTAGGAGTGACTGTTCACCACTGATCATAGACTGATGAAGGGAAGAACAGCCAAGCTGCAAAACATTGGCCCAATTGGGCTGGCACAATCAATATACATGTTGAGCTGTGCTCCAGTCTTAAAGAAATATCTGTGAGACTTCATACCATGACAAAGCACGTACTTTAGTCATATAGACATATAGACACCGGAGGAGTGTCATACAGACACCGCAGGAGTAGAATGTAGGTTGATCTGATACCATGACACTTCATACGTGTCATGGTATCAGATCAGTGCAGACTTTTCCGCCAAGCTTCTCCACACAAACTTTATCCTGTTTGTGCGTTATGTTTTTATTAGTATTGTGTTCCTGTAGCTGTTTTTAAATTTATATGATATCAAGTTATTGGGAGAAATGATTTATATACTGTTCCCCACCTGTTTTCCTCTCTCCTTAGCTTTTCTCTCTCCCGCTCAATACCACTATAAAGTTAAAGAAAATTATTGCATCATTTTTCCTGGCATTGTAAATGCAGCAAGCAACAAACTTTTTCTGATGGGTGAATGGAAGCACTTAACACATTTGTCTTTCGCCATTAGAGTACGAAGCCAGTTAATGATCTCATCTAAATTGATTTGAATTCTTTCTGAGGGTAAGATCTGCTGATCTATTGTTGCTGCATTTCAAGGTTGATTTAGCAAGGCAATTTGTCTGAACTTTGAGATCTCTGAGCCATTTGTCATAAAACCTTCCTGCTCCCCTTGTACTTTTGCATATTTTTATTGAGCCCTGCATATTCAGTAACTAGTCTATCAAGAAAAGGCTTCAGATGCAGATTTCATACCCAATAGATTTACACAGATGGTCTGTAAATTTACTGCTATATAAGGCCAAGAAATGTTGAGTTTGATGTTCTTGAGAATGAAGCAGGCAGCACCATTCCTCACAGCCAAATCCCATCCTATGGGAAATACCTTGGTTAAAAATAGGGTAAAAAACCCTCACAGTTTAAAATAAAACAAAACAAAAAAAGCTGTCAAAAACTATTAAGTATTATGTATAAAAATAATGGATATAATGGATTCTGGAAAACAGAACAGGCTGTGCAGTGTGATGCCTAATCTGGCTCCCAGCTTCCCAGAGTAGTCCGAGAGTTGTGACAGTAGGTTCCTAGTCTCACACTGAAAGCAGCTCTGGAAATACTGTCTCCTTGCACTCTCAGACTTAAGACTGTATCCAGTGGGGACTGTCTCATTCCTTCACGCACCAATGGGAGGATCATGGAAGTCTCCTGGAAGGAGAAATTCCCATCCTGTAAGACATAATTAGGGGAAACTAATTGTACTCAATTTTAAGAGCCCACTCATACTCAGCTGGGCTGTGTTTCTCATAGAAGATATATTCAGGCACCCCTGTCATGTGGAGAAGTTCTGGCAATATTTAGAAATATCTTCTGCTAGCTGTGTTTAGGAACACATGCTAGAAATTTAGGATTCTTTCTCTGGTGAAGCCGGCTTTGTTTCTTCCAGCCTCCAGAGCATAATAACCCTTCCAGTCATCTCCAGCATATTTCACAGCTACTTTATGGTCATCTCTACTGGGTGTTTCACTGGCATAAATATACTTATGACCACATTTTTCAGAGCCAGAGGCTCCACTAGCAGGAAGGAGGAAGAGGCTAAAGCAGAAATGTTAAGCATATTGCAGAGACCCATGGGCAGTGTGGGCAGCAAGATGCAGAGATGGGTGAATCTGTGGTGGTGAAACACGGCCTGATTCTGCAAGGGCAAAGTTGAGCAGGGCACAGCAGTAAGACATAAGAAAAATACAAAATGCAGAAGAGGTGGAAAGGGCTATATTCATGTAGAAGTTCAAGAAGGCGTGTTTTCCATCCATCTTCTACGCACTGTGGGAATGCTGCTGTTCATGCCACCAGTTTGATACTATTACAGGGAAAGATAGTACTGGAAGTGAAGGTCTACATGTGCAGTGAAGTGATGTTTGGTACAGCTGGGATCTTGAGACTACTGGTATAGGTGCAATCACAACAGATGCTCCAGGTTCCTTCTGACATGTGTTGGCATTGGCATTAGGGACAAATCATTACCTTTCATCTTAGACCTCCTTTCCATTTGAGCAGTCTGTGTTCTTGATCCAGGGATTATTTGCTATGTAGTAAACTACCATCTGCCTTGCTCTTCAATTTCATTCAAGGGGAAGGACATATCTTTTGACTTTTGGTCAAACACATTGCTGATTTCTGCTATCCTGAGGGAGCAACTTCTGCCACAGTCCTTCTGCCATACTGATTTCAGATGCTTCTCTCTGAAGTTCAGATTGCTGTTGGTGCCTCCTGACTTGGTCCCAGTTCAGTCACCAGATATGCATATTAGTCTGCTGAAGTAATTGACTTTGCAGGGAACAGCCTGATTTTCTTTGGTATCTTACATGTATCATTGTATAATTGTTAACTTAGAAATTTCAGCTGTTCCCACCTTTGAGGAGAAGTGCTACTTCTCAGGCACTCAGGCCTGCTAGAGGTCAGGGATAAGAAGACGTGGGCATCTATTTATTTGAAATCAGTTTTATTCACTGCAGTCAGAAGAGCATTTAATTGAGACAGGATCAGGATATGACTATTCACCACTATTTTTTAAACTCAACTTCTGCTTTTTTTAGCTTTAAGCTACTACTTCTTGTCTTGAGGCTCTGGATCATTCTTTTGCTGTTTAGACTATGTATATTGTTTTATATGTATATTGTTACCTTGCAGTAAAATAGGGAGTAATACATAATCTGTGATTATTTTTCTCTTTCTTGAGAGAATCTTGCTTGATTTTTAAAAGTAGTTATAATATTTTTAAAAGTATTGTAAGCAATATAAAGCACACAAAATTAATCAGTTCATTGCATGTATAAGTTTGTCAATACCTAGAAATATGTTCTGAAGTGTGTGGGTCGTATAAAACCTTCATAAGCCTTTACAAAGAATATGGAAGTCTGCTGGAGGAAAAAAGAGATAATGTATTACGATGTCAAGTTACTTCCCCAAGTGTTCTGCTTGTACTGATCTAGTCATTCTAGAAATACTATTCTGTGAAATCAGCTATTTTTTACAGCTCACAAGATTTGTGCCTGGGAATAAACAATTCCTGTTGGAAGGTAGGAGAGGTGACTAGCCACCATGGGCCTTCCTAGAAAATACAGAAACCAGGGTGATATGAGGAGGAGTTATCAAGAATCCGAATTATTTGACTCATTCTTCCATTTTCTTTATTCAGAAATGTGAGCAAAAAAGAGTTGAAATGTTATAAATTTCAGACAAAACTACTATGATTCATCTAATTAGCACTTTATAAAGGTCTTTTATCTGAAGTTTTAAATATACAATATTACTACAGTTCAATTAATTAGGTAACTAAGCATAGGCTTAGTATAGGTTCATGAATATTCCTGTAACTTTCAACATTTAAATTAAAATATGAGCAGGGGATTTGTTAGAATGAGGCTTTTTTTTTTTTTTTTTGCTAAAATTATTTATGGTGAGTTTTTTTGCTAATATTATTTATTATGAATTACATGAATTAGTTAAATGAACTACAGTGCCTTTAGGTGGAATTTACCTGATTAAGTATTGACACCTGTAATATATAGTCCAGCTGTTCATGAGTGGTCATGCCACTTTCTAGTTAGGTTTTGCTTCTGCTATAGAGACAGCATTTGAGATTTAGTAATAAGATAACCCTGATCCTTCTTCAATTCAGCTCTTCCAGCTTTATGTTTAGGTGAAGTATCCCAGTCAGAGAGATGGAGAGAAAGAGTGAATCTCTTGGAGAGCTTATTCTGGGTTACTGGCTGTGGATGACCAGACAGTGTTGATGGGAAAAGATGACTTTGTCACAGCCCTGTAGATATTGGGTCTTTACTCTGCATAACGTCCCCACCGCAAAACAGATGGTCTAATCTCCAGTGAAGGAACCAGGCAGAATTTGGAGCTGGACACAGAAATCTTCCAGACTATGTGCATACTGCTCTGTTTCACATGGAGCACGGCACATTTGTCAGTTCCTGTTATGTTCCCATGAGTGAACATGCTACTTTCCCAGCTGGGGCTGAAGCCAGACTGTCTGCGAGGGACAAGAGGAGCTGCAGCCCCTCAGATGCGTTCTCCTTTAGCTGACTGTGCCACGTGCTTTTCTTTGTGGTAGAGCAAAAGGGAAGGGGAAGCAGCACTGTCCTGTATGCACCCCTCAGTACTCTGAAGCTATGCTGAGATAAGGAGAGGAGCAAGTGCTCCTTGTTCAAGATGCCGTCCTTCAGGAAGAGAGAGGCCACCTTGCCTGTCAGGAGGTTGAAATTCCAGCTCTGCAGACCTGCAAACACTGCAGAAATCACTGGGAGAGTTAGCTGGGCTTGAAATAGGACACAGACACCACCATGAAGCTAAAACAGATGGAGAAGCAGGTGTGATATGAATTAATGTTTCATGTCTCTGTGCTTGTCTCCAAGAATGAAGTTATTACTTTATTTTTTATTTTTGCTTGAATTAATTAACTTGTTTTGTTTGCAGCCTTAGATACTTTAAAGTTAAGAGTGCTTTAAAGCAGTCTATCTGTTGGTACTGGCAAAGCTAGGGTTCCCCTAGATCTGGCAAGCATCTCCACAGCACTGGCAGGAATCTCCACAGGGATGATCTTCACTCCAAGCAGGTGTCATCCACCAGCTGAGGTCCTGAACCATCAAGGGGAGGAGTTTAGAGGAGGGAAGAAGTGAGCCCACAACACAGTATCAGGAAGAATGAGCATAGGAGTGCCCATGTCACATGGAAAGAGGGATTGGTAGGGGCTATACTCAAGCGAGTGGAGAATGGGGACTTCCATGATGGAGATGAGCTGCAGCAGGATATGAGGACTTGCCAGAGACCACCTGATCAAGAAGAGGAAGAGGGTTATGCCTTATCAAGACAACTGAAAATCTCCTTCTCGTTAGGACCTGGTTCTAATCATCCTAGCTTGAATCATCCTTATATTTGCTAGTAGAGCAACCTGACAGGGCACATAAGTAAGTAAAATGCAAAAATCCATGGGACTTGATGCATATAACCTGCATCAAAGAGTGCTGAGGAGCCTGACTGATATCACTCTGAAGCCTCTCTCTGTCATGTTCAAAAGCTTAGGTCAGTCAGGGGAAGTTTATATTCACTGGCAGAAGACAAATGTCAAATCTATCTTCAAGAAGGCCTAGAAAGAGGATCCAGAGTACTACAAGGCCATTCCCAGCTAGGTTCACCTCTGTGCCTGGGAAAGTAATGGAGCAAATCCTCCTCGAAGTCATTTATGAGCACAAGAAGCACAAGAAGATGATTGAGATCCACCAGAATGGCTTTACTAAGGCTGAACTGTGCTTGAGAAATCTGACTGACTTCTGTGATGAGACGGTTGACTCAGTGGGCTGGAAGACAGCAATGGAGGTTTTAAACCTTGACTTTAGAAAGACCTTGACATGATTTCTCATAGAGTCCTTATAACCAAACTGGATGGCGGATAAAAAACTAGGACAAAACTGTGATAACTTGCAATATTTTCTATGAGAAACAACACCTAAGATAGGCAGCAAAAGTACAGATTTTAAAAGATACGCTAGCCTCAAGTCATGACTTTTTTTTTACATTTTTAATAATAATTTTGGAGAAATTCACACAATTTTCTAGGACAACCTCATGATTCCTCATTTCTTGAGTCTGGCAGTAAAGAGCTCTGATTGTGATCAGCCTAAATGGGACCCATAAGTGTATTCATTCAGGACTAAATGTTAACGTTGGGCCCAGCTGGTTGCTTGGGTAATACAGGGTGCACAAGTGCAAGGGCAGTGCAGGAAGGCACAGTTCTTCCCAGAGCTATTTTGTAGCACTGGTAAAAAATGCTGTGTTCCTAGTTAGTTCCTCCATCCCCAGTACTCCGCCAGAGTTGATTGCAGTGAACTGCCTGTTACAGTTGTAATGTTCTGTGGTAAGAGAAGGGGCTGAAAATAGAAGACAGACTAACTGAAATGCTTAAAATAATTTAAAAAATAGGCTTATATCCTAAAACATCCAATAACTTGCAGGAAGCTTGCAGACTTTTTGTCTTTGCAGAATCTGAGGGCATATGCATGTAACCTACTGCCCTGTGTGGCCCACACAGTGATCTAAGTTAAGTGCAAGAACAGGGATATATTAAGTGGAGCCTTCTTTCATAGTTTGCCTGCTGATGACTATCAGAGAGAAAAATTTTCAGGAGAAAATTTCTTTAGGACAGCTCTGTAGAATTTGGTACAACACTTGGTGTTCTCATGATGAGTGACAGAAAGAACTCAAGGAGGTTGCTTAATAGTTGTGCAGAACTAGACTTTCTTACATGTACTTCTTGAAATCTGCTGGAGGGTTTCCTGACTACTAGTGTTGGTCCCATTGACCATGGCATAGAATAGTCTGGGTAGAAAGAGGAAGGCTTGTTTTTGATGGGAAAAGAGTGAAGGAAAATCAGAATAATTGAAAGTTGCACCTTTCAGGGTGTTTGGAGAGTGAGATTTGTGAGGAGAATCTTTATGCATAGAGAAACCGTCTACAAAAGCTCCAAACTCCTTTGGTTGTGATCCTAAAACTGATTATATATGAGTTCTGTAAAGGGA
Organism: Crypturellus undulatus; assembly: GCA_013389825.1. NCBI lineage: Eukaryota > Metazoa > Chordata > Aves > Tinamiformes > Tinamidae > Crypturellus > Crypturellus undulatus. Next base: position 331,342 of record VWPW01021500.1, read on the forward strand.
CTTACTTGGGTCCAATACATGCAACTTGTAGATCAGCCTTTTCCTAGATTACCAATATTTATCTGCTTATCAGCGAAGGATATTGATGCATGCAAAGGACCACCTTCCTCTTCAATTAAAAAGTTCATTTGATTCTGAAATAGATTATAGGGAGCCATGATTGATGTACCTTCAAAACTATGCCACAGAATGAAAGTGCTGGTCATAGAGATGCAGAAAGAGTCCAGTCTTTAAAACATCCTGAAACCACCAGAAGCTGGCCCTCAGTTTTCAAACAGCTAGCAGAAGAATATTCAGTGATGAATCAAAAGTTGGTCATAAAAGCAGTGTTTATTTGAAGCCACAAGGTCATGGCAAGTAGTAACCTGGAATTACTTGCATACAGCTCTGAGGGCATCTCCCAAGGAATTGGATTTTCAAGGCTTTTTGTCTTTGTCTTTGTTTCCATTCAAGGAAAGCATACATTCTGCACTGGTCTGAAATTTCTTGATATGTCTTCTCTGCTTCAATGGCAAGAACTTTGAAGAAAGATGGAGTTGCCACAGGAGGTGAGGGCTTCATTACAATCTCAGTAGTAGGGATAGTGATTTTCCTTTCTAAATTGGATGGAGAATTTCCCTTGTTGTTCCTCTCTTTTTACATTAAACATTACATTGAAGACATTGCACAACTCTTCTCAGCAGATTTTACATATCCCCAAAGTCCCTGAAATCATCTGGCTGAGGGGACTAGTGACAGAGCCTGAACTGCAGAGGAGATAAAGTGTTATCCTGTTATGTCTATTTGGGTCAGTGGAAGGATGAGATCTGTTAGCTAAAATTTTGCTGGGGAGTTAGTCAAACTGAATCCCAGAGAATTTTGCTTTTCCCCTGAGGTTCTCCTTTCTTCAGTGCCTCAAATCACCAGGTTTCATAGGATTTTTGTTATTTTATATAATGACTAGCTTTCCCTTGCAATGAAAGCATAAACAGGTTCTATAGTGGAATGGTCTTAAAAGACTGTAATTTGGAACTCTTCTGCATTATCTGACTCCATTCAGGCTGATTGAAGGAGAGAGAACTTGTGAGATAATAATGAAGGGAAGGCTGTGACTGGGGATGGTAGGAATTTGTCCCTGTATCAATCTCTAAGTAAAGGAAGCAAGTGATGTCATGATAGAGCAAAAGAGACACAGAAGTGATGCAATGCAGTAGGCCCTACACCTGGTAATTTAGTCTTCTTTTCCCCAAATCTGAGGGTCAGCAAGGAAATCCCTCAGTCCCTCCCTAAAATGGCAACTTGCTGTCTGCTTGTCTGGTCATCCTCACTCCTCCTGTTTACAGTTTACCCTGGTGTCTAACTAGCAAGAATTTAGCTCCTAATTATGCAAAATTTTTGATGCTTTTTCCTTTCTCTCACATCCCGGAGGTGACATGTCCTCGCAGGAATGCTAAGGAAGCACTGACTTTCTGCCTGGGCTCTGTTGCCTGGGCTCTGCTCCCTGTTCAGTCTTGGTATTTATGCCATATGACAGTGGATTCTCTTACTTAACGCTGCCTGGAGGAAAATGGGGAAATGCTCATAAGTTTGGGTCCCTGAGAAAAGCTCTTCATGTGACAGTCCACAAAACTCTGAGTCTCTGACTGTGGCCTCCATCCACCTGCACTGAGACAGGATGCTGAGAGGCAGCAGATTCACCAAGAAGCTTCTTTTAGCACAGTAGAGAGCCTAACTCTCCCTATGACTGATGGTTTGCTGCTGCTGCTGCAGCGTCACTGCCACTGTTGAAATCAAGGACATAGCTTCCAGGGCTCATGGAAATAAGATGCTTATCATAGTCTCTCTCTCATGTTGAATTATATTGTGCTTTCTCAAATGTGTCTTGTTGGAGCGTGGCTGCTGCTCGCTGCAAGCTGTCCGGTGGTCAGGTTCTCAACTGTGCCCTGGGAGCGAGCTTCTCTGATAGTTTGTAGTATACCATTAGCAAGTGTGTCTCTAAAAACACCTGGATGCATTCTGTTCCTCTTCATTAGTGCCCGAAGGGAACAAAATACTGATCAAAAGCAGGTAGTGAGAAACTCAGTGGCGTATCTCAGAATCACAGAATGGCTAAGATTGGAAGGAACCTCTAGAGATCATCTAGTCCAACCGCCCTGCTGAAGCAGGGACACCGAGAACAGGTGGCACAGGGTGGCTTCCAGGTGCATTTGGAAGATCTCGTGAGAAGGAGACTCCACCACCTCTCTGCGCAGCCTGTTCCAGGGCTCTGTCACCCTCACAGGCCCTTCTTTTACGCAGGAATGCAAAATGTCTCTCCCACCTTGACATAGGAATAGCGTGTGGCTATGTCCTGACTTTGGTGACATTTAGACAGTCTATACCTTGTCCTTCTTACTGTCCTTATGACTGGTATTACTGATGTGCAGCTTTGGTGCCTGGTATGAACACATCATGAAAATGGAAGGAGTGCTCTGCCATCTGCACTTCTACTCAGTATAGATCACGGAACGAGAATAGACACCACTGTAGGGAATTTAAGGTGTCCTTCCCTCATTCTTAGATAATTTCTAAACATTGTCAAAGAATGCAGGGATGCAACCAGGAAGGCCAAGGCCTGTTTGCAAGCAGAGTTAGGAAGAGATGTCAGCAAGGGCTCAGCAAGATGTCAGTCAGGTAGATCCCATCCGGGTTGTGCAAATTCTTTTAAAGATTTTGAAAGACTGTTACATACAAAGAAAAGACAAATGATGTAGTAGTTATAGGAAATAACATGTGGTAGGAGCCTTAAATAGTTAAGTTTGTTAAGACTGTCAGAAATAAAAGCGAAACATCATTCTTTTGCAAGTGCTGAAGTCTTGACAAGAAGAAAATACCAACTAGTAAATGGTTCATTAAGCTCAGGGTAGCAGAAAGTATAATGAGATCCAGTGACTGGATGCTGAAGCCAGAAAATTTGTGTGAGGCAAAATAATGCACTAGTTCTAATGTAGCATTACTTCCTATTGCAACAGTCTGTTGAGGAAGGAGCAGGGTCTCTACCTTCTCATATTTCTCAGAAGCAGGACAACACCTTTCTAGAGGATACTCTTCAATTCTTTTTAAATACATACTGATGGGCTCGAGAAGGTACACAAGAGATAATCTAAAACGGTTATGTGATGTTAGATGAGGGAATCTCCTGTTCCCCAAGAGACTGAATCTCTGTGAATCAATGAGTGAAAGGTTTAGAAGCCCACTTGCACTTGTAACAGTCATTGATTATTTTTTGAAACTAGCCTGTGCAGACCCAGACATGAAGCAGATGGACATGCAAAAAGGCTAGTTAGGTACACAGTCAGTATTGGGAAAAATATGTCCTTGCTCCTAAAGGATTTTTTTTAAGTAAAGCTGCAGTTCTCTTAAAAGCATAAAACCATTCTGGGGAAAGTTGTGCCCAAGAGGATGGTGCATCCCTTCTGTGGAATCTCCTGGGGTCAAAAAGAAGAAACTCCTGGATCTAAATTAAAATTCCTTGATCTTCTTTACAAAAGAAGTCAGGGAAAGAAAAAAAAAAAAATAAATGCCTGGAGCATAAATGATTATTTACTTGGGAGAATCTTTAGCTCTCTGTAAAACCTCATGTTTAGCTGTTTGGCTTTCTTGATGTCCCAGTTTCCTTGTACAGAGGTGGGGATTTTTATTGTCTGTCTATTAGACACTGTGAACCTTGCGAACATGTTAAATATGTTTTATGTACATATTAAAAGGACACTGGCTTCCCTACCAGAGCTCTAGAAGTACAAGATCTAGTGATTAAATTGTCAGCCCCACTGAGGTGGGGATTGGCAGACTAGGATAGTTGCTAAAAACAAACAATCAAAAAACCCCAACTCCTTCCTCCTCACAATTTCTCCATCCAAATAGCCATCAGGTGCAAACTATGCCTTTTGTAGACACTCAGCCCTCAAATGGTTTGAATGGAGGATGCAGAAAAAGGGAAAACCTATTCAACATTAGGCTGAAGTCAAGGTCTTCAAGTTAAGATATAAAGCATATTTTCTTCAAGGAGGGAAGATTACCCAGTGGGTAGAAATGTTGTTTTCAATACGGTAATGTCACGATGACATTTAGTACGGCCCAAATCTTCCTCTTTTAGTCCCTGCTTGCTTTTCTCTGCCCTTGTGATTCTCTGTGTGGGGCTCCTTCCTGGACAAATGCAGAACTTCCTTGTCCATAGGCTGTGTCAGAACGTGGGCAGGGAGGTATGGGAAGCACATGGGAGTACTACCAGCATTTCAGACACTACGCTTGTGTTCACCCCAGCGTCAACCCACGCCACAGTCACGACAGTTAGCTTTTTTTTTTCCTTATGTCACTTGTTTCTCTGTAGAGCTACTGTTACTGTTTGACTAAACCAAGGTAGGCACTCAAGTTAGCGGCACAAAAAAGAGGAATCCACACATTCTGACACTCACTTGGTGCTTGCCTTCTTAGTTTTTCCATCTGCAAAATGTATGCAAGAAGTTAAGTGTAACAAATAGCTATAATAGGCAGTAGGGCTGTCATGAGCAAACCATTCCAAAAGGCTCTAACCTTTTCTGGAGAAAAGTTGTGCCTTGTGTTCATTTTTTAAAGAAAATTGGCCGAGGATTTCAGGTGACCCAAGACACAAATTCAGAAAATAAACTGCCAATAGCAAACTGAATGATTAGTATGAATACCAAAAGGTGCTCTGCTCATCAGTTGCACAGAGAATAAGTGATTTCACTTGCTAATGCCATCTTTCCATCAGTGTCCTACAAAGGGAGTCATAATGATATCTTGTAGTCTTGCTTGGATGCTTGAAGTTGTTTGAGAATCACAACAGAAACCTGCACTAAACCCTCAGCCTTCCCACCTGAGAAGAGGGTAGGTTTTAAAAAACGACCCAAAACAGCCTCTGAGCACAGGAGCCCCTGAAACAATGTCTTGTTGCTGGATAATGTTATTTCCAGGTATGTTCATACCAATTTGAATGAACACTTTAAGAAGACAGGAACAGTTTCTCAGTAATTACAGCTGCACCAACTTAATTTACAGAATTCTGTAAATCTGTTGATACAAAGTAATGGTGATATTTCATCATAGTTCTGACATTAGATTTCTACAGCTTTGGTACAGTTAATACCTTTCATTGCTCATTTTGTACTAATCTCCCTTCCTTTTTCAAAGAAATGAAAAGGAAGAGATTTATTTGTGGCTTTAATGTCTGGAAATGCACCCAGACAGTGTATACACAGCTGTTGTTCTCCTGGAAAGGAGAAATTATTGGATCAATATCTTTGTATTTTCCAATAGCTGTATATTTAAAAAAACCTCCAAATCTTCAGGGGAATAAAAAGAAAAAAGAAAGAAGGAAAGGTAAAGGGAAAGGTAAAGGGAACAATTAAATACGTTTAGATTAATTAATTTAACTAACTCATAATTAAATTATTTTCAGGTATGCTTTAGGGGAGAATGAATATAACCCATCTTTGGCTTCCTGCAGCCTCTCAGGAGGAATTGCAAGTTATTGTTATTATTCCAAACAAGGCTCTCTGCTGGTGAAGATCCACTTAGAATTGTTCATGTCCTCTGTACCCTTTGGGGAGGAATCTTCTCAGGCTGTTAATGACTTGATTTTTTTTTCTTATGGAAAAACAATAAAGGAACAAATAAAGGGCCATTATTAGCCATGCAGTTCTTACCAAACGTTCATTTGTCAGAGGAAATGTACAGATTTTCCTATGAGAATCTCTCCATAAAATATCTATATAATATTTATACATATATATATAAATATATGTAGAATTTTCATTCCTTTCAGCAAGGCCATTTGCAGGTCTGCACTAAACAATGAATTTCAATGCCGCTGCTGTAACGGTGTCAGTCAGCAGCTCTGTTGCTTCTGGGTCTGTAGGTAATAGATTGGCTGAGAAATCTGGACACGTTCATTTTACCAAGGGATCCTGTGCTGCTGGAGGTAATGCACATCAGATGAGATGTCACACTTTTAGAAGAAGTGCAGAGGCGTTAAGGCAAGCCACATTCTCTCCTTTCCCAGTCAGAATGTCAAGACAAGGACTGAATTTAAAAATACTGGAATGGGGTTTGTTACATGACAGAAACTCTTGGAGAAAAGAAGCAAGTTATACTTTTTGCCTTACTGTGTCCCAAGGAAATCTGCTCATCTGTGTCTGTACTTTACATTAAATGTATATCTTTGGGCATAGGACTAACTTCACAGGTGTTTTAGAAACAACTACCTCCAGATAACATTAGTTCTTGGCTCACATTTAAAGGCTGGTTTCAAGTCAGTGATAACTTCTTCAGAGAGGAAGAGAGAGGGAAAAACAGAATCTTTGCCGGGGAACCAGCGAGTGCCAGAGACGCTGTTCTGCTTTTCTTGCTGGTTGTGAAAGAGGGAAGGAGCTGTGAAGCGGCAGTCAGGGCAGGAGGGAAGGGACAGGAGAGTGTTTTAGGTCTGGAGGTGGAGGCTGTGCTGCAGTGAGGGGTGTAGTAACGATGCAAGAGCCTCGTGTGCATCTCATTTGCTTTTTGCCTTTCAATCTTTTTGCCTATCATGATTTGACTAATCTTTTAAACATATTTTGCATTCATTTCTCAAATAACTGGCAGACATATGGTGCTAATGAGAACTAGGGAGAGTTTGTTTTTTTAATGAACAAGAGCAGCTGCTAAGCAGAACGTAAAATTAAAAATGGAGGAAAAATAATAATCCTGAGAGGATAGATACAGTTATTAATCAAGCCAAAATTCCTCAACTCTCCCTTCTGATGCGAAGAATTATGTGGAAAGGGACACTGTTGATCTTGAAATAAAGAAGTGACTGCCTGTTGCAGTAGGTGAAAAATGAAATGCTTGACTGTGTTGAAGCTATAAATGACCTCAGAGAAGAGGCCTGCCCTTTCCCTGTGTGGTGAGGTGAGCAGTCCCATCCAATAGAGCTGACCAACTTCCCGATTCAGCACATGACCCTAAAGTCATGAGGGGTGACATCCAAGGCGCACGAGAAGGGGTAAACCCCGGTGGGGTGGCTATGCCCAGAGCTGTAGGCAAACCGCCTGTAAGGAAAACNGAAGTGACTTACTGTTGCAGTAGGTGAAAAATGAAATGATGTCTGATATGCTTGACTGTGTTGAAGCTATAAATGACCTCAGAGAAGAGGCCTGCCCTTTCCCTGTGTGGTGAGGTGAGCAGTCCCATCCAATAGAGCTGACCAACTTCCCAATTCAGCACATGACCCTAAAGTCATGAGGGGTGACATCCAAGGCACACGAGAAGGGGTAAACCCCGGCGGGGTGGCTATGCCCAGAGCTGTAGGCAAACCGCCTGTAAGGAAAACATCCAGAGAAGGGAGAAAAAATGCTCCAGCTCCTGTACTCAGGAGTAAATTATTACTGAGTGGTGTTGCATTGCTGGGAAGATTTGTGGCAAATGCTCACAGCTTTCTTTAAGTGAAAACCACTTCATTTTCTGCTATTTAGAAATGGCATCCTAACCAACACAGAACAATAGGGATATTCCAAGTTAGACTGATTTAGAAGCTAGGAAGGGCTTTTACGACCATCCAGTTGCTTTCCTAACATGACTGCCAATGTCTGCCTCGTAGTTGCAGCCTTAAACCCAGAGTTTCTGTTGCACTATACCATTGCTTTTTGAAATCAAACCTACTTCAGTTTATGACAGTTTATAACTTCAAGTGGACAGCGTCTAGCAAATGGTTTTACACAATGAAATAGATACTACCAAAGACTGCTCCCAAACAATACTCCCCTTCCACTCAATAGCTCTTGCTCTCAATTGGTTAAAGCCTGTCAGTGGTAGAAATCTCCTCTCACATGGCTGATTTTTAGTCTGCAATCAGGATACCTCCTAAACCGTCCTTAGGTTGCACAGGAGTTAGGACTGAGGTTACTACAAGCATTACCTGATCTTTTGATCCCAGTAAATATGGGGAAGAAGTAAGATTGTGGTCCCCCTGCTCCTCTTAATAGACTAAGGGCATTTAGGGATATAGGTGCACTGTCAAAAAATGATGTTGGTCCATTAGGTGCTGGGAATGGCGGGGAAGGTCCAAGATGCAGTCTCTCCTGACGGAGTGGAGGAGGTGGTGGTGTTCTCCCACCGCTGACATTTTTATCCGCTCTTAGCATAGGCATGAGGAAGCTGTGGGCAGACTTGACCATAGACACAACACGGAACATATCTCAAAGAAGTGTGGAGGAACAGAAATGTGAGTGATTTTAACTAACCGCTGAGGTGAAAACACTACAACATGCAAAGAGAAAACCTGTTATACTGAGATGCTACATGCCATTTCCCCATCATAACCATGCAGATATTTTAAATCTATCTGTGCTCTAGGTTTTTGTTGAGTTTGTTCCTCAGAAAGAATGAACTATATTGAGGATACTTTATGACTATGTCTACATATGCTGGACTACGTCTAGTACCAGGGTGTATCAGAGCAGATCTGAAAAGCAAAATACCCGGTGCTTATGCAAAGCATATGTGAAAACATTATATATTTTTCAATATTTTATTTTAATTCATACTAATTGTAGTCTGTCCTAAGCACTGAGTGCTTATTTGCCATGAAAATTCCTCAGGCGCCCTGGCTCCTGGATTGAATCCTCCAAAAAGTCAACCTTCATTTGAAAGGAATCCATTTCACATCCACTTCATGATGTCAGCCAAAGCTCAGTAAACAGGGGTTACTGCAATGTGCCTTCCTCATCTGATTTAAGACACCAGTGTAACCAAACCTTAAATAAACCATGAACACTATTCATTGCTGATTTCTATAGCACTATTGATCTTATAATTATGATGAGATAATGATGATTTATATGCCACAACTCTTTTCCAAAAAGCATTTTCTTTAGCAAATTCCTAATCCCTCTGACTTTGTGCAGTGCATACCTTTAATTTTCAGCAAAGTGAGTGACTGCTAGGAACAGGATTGTGTGTTGTAGCTTTTCCTCCTTCAGTAGTGTTGGTGTCTTTAACCCATTTGAGGTTTGCTGAAGTTTATTTTCGCTTATTATGTAGTAAAACATACATTATTATAGTTACCAAGACAGCACATCAGTCTTTGTAAGTAAGGATTATGACTTTATTACAAGACGAGATCCTAAGGATTTGGCTGTATGAGAGAAAGCTCCTGTTTGAACATGTTATCTGCAACTGTAGCAGAGAGAATCCTCAAGGCTGAAAGACAGTAAGTGTCTTTTTCTGTTCAGTGAAATATAAAAAAATACCTATTTAGATAGGCTGGATGAGTAATGAAAGTGCTCAAACCCTCTAGGGAAACTCACTACCTTGCAGGATTGGGCTCCTTTTACACTGGCAAAAGGAAAATTGAAAAAGATAACAGTAGGAGATGATTACTGTTGCTCACACCAGTGAAGAATGAGTGCAGCTGTGTTGGTTTTTGCCTCCTGCATGGTAATAGCTTTTCTAGGAACAAAGAGATACAGTATGCTGTGGGATTTAATGGAAAGTGTGATGAAACATCAGAGCATAGTTTAAGATGCCAGAAAGAGGGAGAGAAGGAAACTATTCCAGATCAGCACTGCAGGCCCAGCACTTGCTTCCTAAGTCATCCTTCAAAGACTTTGGTGGACATAGACGATTGGCAACGTGAGGCAACCCAGGTTAGTGCCTGGAATAAAATCTCCTCCTCTCTGCTCAGCACAATCAGTCCCTTAAAGAAGAGACTCTGTGTGGCACATTCACATTGGCACAAATCCTTATTTGGGCTGTCTGTGCTACGGGATATAGGACAAGTGCATTGTGGGGGGTGCAGACTTTTAGGATGTCACTAAGACACATCTTATTCACTTCCCTGTGAGTATTACAGCCATACTTCTTGATACCTACTGCACTGGAAGAGGAAGGTCCCTTGGTGTGCCTGATTACCACACAATATAAAATACCATGTTGCTCCCTCTTACCTCCCTCGGAAGACCCATGGCACCACATCAGTCCCGTAGTAGCAGAAAAAAAAAGGCTCATGTAAATGTAAAATGGATGTTTAAATGATATGGGGATATTTCAATGAGCAAGGTACGAAGAAGGAAAAATATATTTAAGCTTTGCCTTCTCAGTAAATTTCTCCGGGCAAAATTACCCACAATGGTTCTTTAGTCTTCTCAGGGGATCCATAGCTGTTGGTAATATTTTCTCTCCTGCCTGCTGCAGTTCAGGGAGAAAAATATTCCTTACTGGACTGACATAGCTCACAAACTAGCTGAGGCCCAAATGTAAAATGTTTGTCTTAAGAAAACTCAGAAAAGGGAAGAAACTTGAAATGCAGAAAAACAAGAGAAATTTGTAATGGTATAAAATTAGTTTCTTTGATATAAATATTTCCATAATCCATTGTTTCTTGTATTCTAGGGCCAAAGGTCAATGCTCTGAGGGGACAGAGTGGCTCAAGTTACGGGTGAACAAATGGAGACTTTTACAAATATCTTTGCACTTTGTAATTGGCCCAGGTCAGTATAAACAGAAACTAATTTCCATCTGATGCCCTTTCTGTGGTTGTTAGTTATATTCTGTCAAGTTAACATGACTTTTATTTCCAAATTCAAGAGGGTAAATTCTTCTACTTCTAGATTTGATGACAACTGTAATCTAACAGCTGCTGATAGTTTCAGCATATGTTGAAACTGGGGGATTTTACCTAACCTTAATTAGGAACAGTTTTGTCTGTACCTGCTAGAGAAGAGTTCTTCTGTGTTCTATAGCAACAAGATTAACTAAATTGGGAAAAATAATATCTTCCACTTCCATCAAATGAAAAGTGCTGGTTGTGAGCAAGTATTTAGACCTAGAGGTTAGCTGCTTAGGCAGGTCACCAATGCTGTAAACAGCATATTTATGTATGTGTCTCATCTGGTGATTTTTTCGGAAGAAGCCTCCAAAAAGAGCTGTTTCAAAAGAGCTGTCCTGTTGGCAGCCTGGATGACTGGTGCTACCCTTAAGAACGGAGAAAACTCCTGAACTTCTGCTTCAGTGAGAAGGTGAGAACTCTGTTATAGCAAGGCTCATCCATGGTGATCACAATTATGTTATTAGATGTTATGAGATGTGTTTCTTGAAGAACAGAGAAACTTTCTAGATTATGCAAGACCTCGCTAGCATTTTTGTTTCTTTTTTTTCTGTTTAAACTCAAGTTAATGCTCTCGGATTCAGGGACAGATTTTATGCTTTTAGTTCCTATCTAAACAAACAAGTAAAGTTAAACACTCTCTCTATGTTCTATTCAGCAGAATACTGTTACCAGGTGCTTCCATGATCTGGAAGATTTGGAGTAAGCAGTTGCTGTTTCTCTTTGCCCACTGCTTATATTTCCATAGGATTCTCATTATTTCAAGCTGGAAACAGTGGCAGCCCATCATATACCTATTACTTGAATGTTTCTGTAGATCTTACTTACTTCTGTACAGAGTAATTTCAAATCTCAGTGACCTTCTTACAGCTCTCTCTATTTGCAACAGAGAAGTGGCCCAGACTCTTTGTGACCCTTGTGTTTCTCCTTCCCTGGCTGAAAGGAGCCCAGGCCTGAGGTCCTGCTCACCCACTGGTGCAATGGGCTGCGTTACCCCACACACTCCGACTGCCCCGACTCCCACTGGCTCCACGTGTCCTCCCCTCTCACATCCTGGCAGGACATGATGTTGCAGTCACTACACAGCACTTTCCTGACAAAGTACAATCCGCACAGAATGAGGTCAATATCACCTGGGTATACTGGTTTATTTTCTGAGCACTAGGAAAAAAAATCTTTTCTCGCAAGCTAGCTCTCAAGCACCTCTGTGTGCTGTAGACCATATCCATCATCCTCCTGTCTGTGTTACTTGCATTGATCTAGTACAGTGTGGGATGAAAATGTGCCCCTGAGACTAAGCATGTGCGTAACTTTACTAGTTGCCAGTGTGGATGCAAAGTTATCTCTTCAAACTACGCATAAAAACCCTGTGGATGTGACATTAAGTAGCTATCTTGTATGCAGTGCAGGCATTGCATTTGTGTTCATGTGCTGACACATCATTATATTTCTCAGGGAGGCAAATTAGAGCAATGATGTGAGATTTTGTCTTGAGAGCATGAAGTTTTTTTACAGTTTTGAAAACTAGCATTAAAACAGGCTGTAAAATGGGATGTAAATATTATTATGATGAGTTATTCCTTCCTGCTTACTAAGAAACAAGAAACGTCACTGATAGAAGCCAAAATATCCAATAACAATTATTTGTATTATTTTTAACTGCTGCACATATTGATCACTTTTACTTTTAGGGACCAAAGATACAGTTCGGGATACTCAAAGGAAATCTTGTCATGTTTTGTATATGGAGCCATGGCTGACCACCTCCACAGCTATCATCTCCTTTGTCCTGCGCTTGATGTGAAGATGCCTGTATGAGATCTTTTCTATGTCTTTTAATTTTCTGTCATTGTTCTGTCTTTCATGATGAACATCTGCAGCAAACTTTGCAACATGGGTTCTGCAAGGCATGTGCTCATGTTAAACGCATCTACAACGATGGGTTCCCCATGTCCATGTGGTGCCTTGCAGCCTGCTGGGCAGCTGATGAGTGTTGACAGAGGCTCTGTGATATAACCTAGGGGCTGCACAGCCCTTTCCTGCTGAACCTAAGAGTTGGGGCCATCAGTTTGATCACTGGGACCACGGCCCTCCAGCTCCTGCACGATCCTCGTTCAGGAAGGAGGACTGGTGCTGGGGACGCTGCAGCCATCAAGATGTTGGCACTTTTAGGCACCACCTCAGGCATGTCATCTGCTCCCACTAACCAACAGGCCTGTGGACTGATCTGTTGTAACAAACCTGCACAGAAGGGACACAGAACCAGCAAGAATATGCAGAATTTTATATACCACTGGAGCCCTTCTTCTCTGTGTGCATACTTGTGTGTTTTGTGGTTTTCCTTTCTTCTTCTTCCTGTTCAAAAAGGCATTTAGACATAAAATAATCAGGACTGGGACTCCTGAGATCTCCTCTAGGAAGATATTCTTCAACCTGAAGCACTACCTGCAAATGTACCATGTCATGGACATACATAGGTCTGGTGACTATTTAAGCTTTCAGGCTGCAGGGCAAGCAGTCTGTTTTAACTGAGCATTTCCCAGGCAGGGAGAGCACTGGTTGAGCCCCAGACCTTCGCTGTGCTCTGGCTGCAACATCTGGGTGGTCTCTGTGGTGTGCACTCTTTGCTTGCCTAGCAGCAAACTTTGCACTCTGGCAGCAGTGAATAATCTGGCATACATTTAACAACCAGTATGTTTAGTTGCACTTGCGTCTCAGTACATGTTGCTGCTACCAAGTCTGATCTTCTTCATGGTGCAGAACACATCATACTTTTTGAAATCACTAGCTTTTTCTGGAAGAAAATATTTCCAAAAAGTCATCCAGTCTTCAAGAAAAAGTTCAAAGGAGAGGGAACATGCCATATTCCCTGGTCATCCTCTCACTCTGTTGCTTAGTCATCTTCTGAAAATTGTATGCCTTATTTCCAATTTAAATGCATCTGGCCTCAGTTTCTAGCTGCTGCAACTCTCTTTTCTCTGATGGGTGAAGGAGGCCTGTGCCACTGGACATGTCCTCGGCAGCTGAGTCACTCTTCAGACATCTCTTTGGTACAGCAACCACAACAAGGGCTTTAAGTCTTGGATCTTCTCTAGCTCTCAGATCATTCTAATGAGTCTTTTCTGCAACCTCTCTGTTTTTTGTCAGAACCTAGAAGTGAGTAAAATATCCGGATAGCAATTTTTGTCAACAGAAATAAGCTGTTTGAATACCCAGCAGTCTCTGCTGTTTCTACCTGCAGAGGAGCTTGTTGTTACTCCTCGGTCCATGTTGACCCCTTATCCTTTCCAGAAGTCATGCTTCCCAGGAGCAGTGTGGTTTGTGTCCTTTTTTCCTACATACAGAACTTGGTGCTTAACTACTCCGGACATTAGATTTTGTATTTCACCTGATGATAGCTTAAGGCAAAAACAGATAAACATCTTGAGAAACAGTATCGAGGCGTCTCTTCATACCACCCATCCTCATTACTGGGCTATAGATTCCTTTTTGGTCATTTTCTTTCTGATTCTTTAAATCTTTATTCACAACTGGCAGGGCATAGTCATCAAGAGGAGTAAAAACTGGCTCTGCGATAGCTCAAAGGATGTCCTTGAGGCTGGGTACTCTCTTGGGTGTCTTCAGGCCAAAAATGTCCTGGGATTTGTGTCCCTGACTCCCTGGGTGGTTGCTCTGACCACCAGGCTTTTTGTCTTAGAAAAGGAAGAGCGAGTCAGTCACGCTTATCGGGCAGACAGGTCACAACCTGGGAGCACAAGTTTATTGCAGAGGGTAAATCTCAGGCTCCCTTAGGCACTTGGGCAGAAAGACAGCAAAGTTAACATGAAATCAGTTTCAGATCCAATCTTAGTACTTCCTGAGAAAATGCACAATTTCCAGGAAAAATCACCCATTTCTCTGATGTCCTGCACTTTTTTCTCTTATTTGCTGCAGACGACTGCAAGGCCCCAGCCCTGAGCAGGGCTATGAGAACGCTTTTCTGAGTCCCTTCGTTGATCTGGAAACAAGTTCCTCAGTTCCCTTTCTGCAAAATAAATCTAGCAACATTTCCCCACCCCACAGAAGTGTTGTATTAAAGCATTCGAGATTTGCAGACATAATGAGGTGAATGCCAGTTCACAAAATTTCTCAGAAAGTGCTTTGTGTATAGAGCACCTTTCATCAGCAATGTTACATTGTACTTTAAAACAAGAAGAGAGTAAGTAGTAATAATTATTATTGTTAATAAATCCTTAATTAAAGGATTTATTTATTATTTTTCAGAATGTAGCTGAAAAAAAACCAAGACAAAATTCTGCTTTTGAGTATATAAGTAGAGCTCTGTGAAGTAAAATGGCAGTTTAGTACTGTTATTGAACGGAATTTTGCCTATGGTTATTTTATTTTGCGTTTGAAATGTTTTTTTGATGTTTTGTTAGTTATTTGTTCCAGAGGACTCCACTCAAGGGATGAAAATGGAAAGACACATGAATGAACAAATAGTGGCCAATGGCATGTAGAGCTCATGCATTTATTCATTAAAGTATAATGACCACTGTGAACTCCAGCACGTCTCATGAACACCTTTGGATAGACCAGCAGAGGCAGGTCCCAGCAAACCCTGACCTATTCTGTTGTGTGCTTTATGCTTAGAAAAGCTGGAGTTGTATAATTTCATTACATAATAAAATAGAGCTGTGAAGTTAAGGATACTCAACCACATTTTAGGAAAAATGAAATGGAAATAATGGAGACCACATTCTAAACCACAGGAAATAAATACAGGAGGTTTCAGTTGTGGATAACTTTTTCTTTTCTCTTAATGACCTATCTCATACTCAGATATGTATAACAGGAAGATTTTTATTTCAAGTGTCAACAAGCATTTGATTTTTTTTCTTGCTCTTGTAATTCTATGAAAAATATATTTTATATAGACAGCAATTTCAATGAGTACTGGTTTTCTGATTTTCTTTTTAAAAACTCTTTTCTAGAGTTTTCTAGCTATATTTACGTCTGGTTTAGCTAAAGTCTCCCCAGTGAAAAGCTAGAAGAAGTCTATACTGAATGAATTAGATACTGTAATGCTGTAATGTGCACTAACACTTCGATTTGCTCTGGACTGGTTTTGATATAAAATGTAGGTGAATTTGGGCCTGTTGTAAATGGGATTATTTACAAGGATTTGACTGTCCATATTAAGAAATCATTTTATTTCAAACACTGCAAGCCCTGTAGAAGAAAAATTTCTGATTATTTCCATCATGGTTAATTGAAGCACATTGCTGATACATATGTATTGTTCTCCTCTTTGAAAACAAACAAAAATTGGATTTTCTCAAACATTTCCTTTACCTTTCCAGAAGTACAGATGGACATTTAATAACCTGCAGTACACAACTCCTGATGGGAAAATGGTTATTAACATCCAAAATCTAGAATTGCTTCTAAGACAAAAACAAAGTAGGACATTCCAGATTTTATTCTATTTGTCTTGTAATGGTAGAATATAAGTCTCACCACCTATTGACTGTGTGACTGTTAATTTCCTAAGGCACACAAAGGTAGAGTTAAATAATTGTCAAAGTAATTTCAAACAAAGATATATTTGTCTTCAGCATTATTTTTCTTCTTCCAAAATGAAACCATAGAGTGAAAAACTTTTTTTTTTTTTAACCCCAAAGTCACTACTTTGTTTATGGCTTGCCATGCAGGAAAGAAATTCTTACACCTCTTTCTGCTGAAAGCCAGGAGGGAATATAAGCCTCACTGGATGCATTACATTTAGTGTCACATTACTGTGACCACCTGGACCTTTTATCTGACCTAGGTAGAATTCCTCTTTTCTTATTTAACCTAAATATGCATGAAACAAAGCAGGAATTTATTTATTTATTTTTAATAATTTTGCTAACAAGTCTATATTCCAGTTCCATTATATCTTTATATCCTGTTATGTGAATGGATGACAAATTGCTGTAGCATACTTTAAGAAAAAATCAGTGTATGTCCTTTTCATTTTAAATAAAAAAAAACCAGGTTCTTCAAAAAATATTTTCATTTTGTATCCATTAATCACTATTCTCTTCCTGTTGTACTATGTAGAGGACACAGCTGACATCATCTGACTTACATGGTCAATCACACAGCCTCAGAATCTATTAGTACACATCACAGATGATCTGCTGGCTAAAAATGACTCAGAAATGATGGATTATATGGATTGCTTTGTAAAATTGCTGAGATAAGCACCAGGGTCATTAGGAACATTCACTTGTTGGCGATGAAAAATCCACTGGGGATTTTGCACTTTAAAAATCGTTGTCAGTGTCCTGGGAAAGCTGCTGTATTTGGGTCGTAGCAGACTGAATCCAGGTTCATTTTAGTTTTTCTTCTTTTGATTAGACTGTGGCTGTTTTGCCCCCTTTATTTTCCTTATCTAGAACAGGCTCTTTGCCTCTTCTTTCCTTGAGAACTTGCAGCCCGTCAGCCTCAGACCACTTGTACTGAAGCTGTCCCTTCGGATTGCTGGAAGTTTAAATACATTTTTTTCCAAGACATTTCACCACAGTCTGGACTTACAGTTTTCCCTCTAGGGATGCACAGTAAAAGCAAATTATCACTAGGCTTTGTAAAATTTTCAGGTAACAACCCTGCTTTTAACATAGAGTAGTACAGATCTAGACAAAGCTATAAAACACCTGTACAGAATTCAGTGCCTCATTTCCCTCCTCATTTGTGAGTCCTCTGAGGAATACAGCACATGGCTTCTCCTTCAAGTTGCAGACATTTATCTTCTGCAGCTAATTTCCTCCCTCCTTAAACTGTTTCCACAGTGAAAATGGTTTTATTTCTACAAAAGTCTATCCCTCTGCTGTTCTCCCAGGTTCAAGCTTCCTTGATGTCTTAAAATCCCTTTAGGTTACAATGTGACTCTCTCAATTTGCTTCATCAATCTGTTACCACAATGACTGGTTGGTTAGTGACTAGTCCACTCTGAAAAAAATGTTTTACCTTGAGTTGTAACCTTATTTAACTAAGGAGGTATCTCTTAGATGAGTAGCACCAAAGTTTCCGGGCCTCTTCTGCTGCTCCCAACCAAGAGCATCATTTCCCCTGCCACCTCTTGGCCTTTGCTCTGTACAAAATCAATGTTGAGCAGAGAGGGAAACCAGGCATCCATGTTAGGATAAACCCCATCACCAGAAACAATAATAAAAAGAAAAGCAGAATGTCCAGGTTCACATGTCCACCCTGTGCTCAGGCAGGGACAGGGCACTTTGTCAGAAATTTTCCTTGAGCAGGGTTTCTTTCACTAGCTTGGAATAGTTGTACTTCCCCTATACATACAGGCACTCACAAGCTTTCCTTTATGCATTGGGGCATATCTACCTGCTGGAAATTGCTCCCTTCTAGATTACGTGTCCTCGGCCCCACTGTTTGGGTCAATGCGCACCCCACGATGCTGTCACGGGGCCTTTCACAGAACAGGCTGCATCAAGGGAAAAGGCTGCTGCCTTGCTCTAGAGTAAAGTGTTAGGATGTCAGAAGATTATTTGATTTCAATAACTTTTTATTTCACTGTTGTACTTTATTCAGCTCCACGGATAACTTATATCTGCTTCTCTGAGGGTGGATGAGATAGACTGGGTGAGTTTTAAACTTGGTCCTGCTGAGGAACAGTGGCAGCTTTCACTTTTCAGACTCTGTGACAGCTTTCAGTGAAGATATTGAGAATATGGTTTTTGATTTTCTGGAATCTACCTTCACCTCTCTTTTAGCAGACTCATGTCCTACCTGTGTCTGATATAATATTATTTTTTCTTCCTTTATTAAGGGCCAGCTGCTCTCACAGGCTTAATTTGCACATGACTGCCACTATGCGATGGGAAGGATTTGGCAAAATGTCACCCTTGTAACTTCCCACTGGCAAAGCTGGTCACTAAAGGCTGTGTTTGGTACATGCCAGAGTTAATTTTTCTAAAGGCAGCATTTCTCCCTCAAATCCCTGAGGGAATGCCAGGCTCTTTTACTAAACAGACATACTTCTCTCAGGCTTCAGCTTCAAACTTGAGCAAGCTGCTAAACAAATAGATGAATAAACATATGGAAAAGTAAGCAGCATAGGAAGGGGTGACCTTCAGCAATCTTAGCTTTTTCATAGCTCATAGACTTCCTTGTCTTTTTTCCCAAGCAGACTGCCAAAACTATTTCAAACTAGACACCCTAGTAACCTTTGATATTCCCTTCAGGTTTCTCCTTGTCATAGAGAATCCAAAAGCAGCACTCTCAAAGAAATCAGAACCCTTATTTTCTGCAAATGCTCCCTTCTTGATCTTCTCCATGGGAATAGGATATAAATACAAGCCTCTACCCCAGATATAGCACAGAACAGCTACTGTGACCAGATAGAAAAAAATAATTTTATTTGCCACTTAATTTTATTTCTGTATCTACAAGTTTATAAATCCCGTTTTGTTAGTAGCTGCACAACATAAGATTTGAATAAAAGGAAAATGGACTATGTCTTGTTCTTCTTGTCAGGTTTAACTGCTGATAAAATGTGAGAGGGATCACAGTTCACAAAGTAAAAAATGAACAGGAGACTTGAATTCCCATTAATATTTGCCAGCAGATATCAGCTGAAGAATTTTGGACAACTCACTGGTATAAACACCTTCTTGTGGAAAGTACCTTGATAATACTGATATCCACAGAGTGGCCAGGACCTTAGCAATACAGGTCTTCTGAAATATGGTCTCTTGTGCAGCACTGAACTTCAAATGCTGTGTGGAAGCATTGGCTCGTAGTGCCACCTACAGAATCACCACTTCCACTTTATAATAACTTGAAAGCACAACATGTGGATTTCCTCTGTTTCCTTTCTCTTTTAGGTCCTGTTACTCTTTTTAAAATTCTTTTTAAAATTCTCCAGCATTTAAAAAACAAAGTCTCAATCTCTAATTGTTAAGTTTACAAGGATTTTCAAGAGAGGGTGAACCTAGGTATTTTTATGCATCTTCTTTGAATTTAGGCTGTGATGATGATATTCTCACCATGGTAAGCAGAATAAAAATGAACACAAATTGCAGCCTGAAGGCAGGATGACCTAGGACATCAATAAAAACATAACCATTAAGCATGGTGTTTGGAAACTAAATCACACAGGAAAACATATATAATTTTGTAAACCTAAAATAAGGAGCTTCTTCTTCAATTTCAAAGTAATCTTCTACTAATTTGATAATTATACAATACTATTTTACAAGTATGGAATTGAAAGGTTTCAAAAATCATCTTCTAAGAATGAATATTATTTTTATCAGTTGCTGTAAATGATATGCACACTCCAAGCTCTGAAAAAGGATAAGCTCTGTTTTAGCTCTATCTGTCCTTGATTTCCCCAATACACACCTAATTCTGGAATTAGTCGTTTTCTTGTGTTGGAGAGACCTATGTGTTGCAAGGACAATTCCCAAAGAATAATTCTAAAACAATGAGAAAACAAATGTGAAATTGTATCATAAAAATGAGAGTTTCTCTTCCAGACAGTGTTGGAACTGGAAAACATTTCAAAGTGATCATGGAAGCTCTGGCAGGTGAATTAATCAGTGTATGAGTTCTTCCCCCCTAGAGAGTAGTACTTGAGTGGGAATTTATTTAAAACAGGCAGAACAGAAGATGTTATCAGTCTGACTGTCATTCTGTTCCATTTAGGAAATCTTGCTAGTCCCTAAGGAAGGGAAAATAAAGTTCCTTGAGTCATGCTGTGCCGGAAAATGGTGGTATATTCAAATTACTGGGAACATGTGTTGTACTGGGTAGATAGCAGGATAGCAGGGAAAAGGAAGAGCTCCCTTAATTAGCATCCCACTTCATGGAGTAGGTATTGGTACAAGCTAGACTGAGCAATTCTGAAGTAGGAAAAAAAGTACAAAGACAGAGCTGTGAGAAATAACTCTATCGTGCCTTCTACGATTAGCTACAATCTGCATATCTACTGGATTACCAATTTTTGCACCTTTTATGTATGACTTTTGTAATCAAAAAGACTGAGATCAGTTCTTCTGGGCTAACCTACTCAATGTGATATGTGAAATATTATAAAATCAGAACACAGAAGAAAAGAATGACTTAAGATATCATTTTATTGCTATAAATTGGAGTGAAGTGTGTATCTCTTCGCATTTTTGGCCTTTAGTTTCCGATGCTCTTTTAAATTTATGATGAAGTGCTGAGCTAAAATGATAAATAGAACATAGACACAGGGAAATGGAAATATTCCTTGTCAGTTTGCATAATATAAGTAGACAGACAGTCAGGATAATGATGCCAGGCTTTAAAACACTTTCTGATGCTTCTCCTATCTCTTCACTTTTTTTACAGGCTCTGTTCTGAAATACTGACCTGCCATGAGATATTTGGGATGCACTTATGTCTCTTATTGTTGAAGAAGGGATTTGGCTGACTGGTAGCAAGGCCTGTTGAATTTGCTTTTGACTCAGATGAAAACATGATGTTTGATCTGTCCCTGGAGACTGTGTTCTTTTATTTTG
This sequence comes from Crypturellus undulatus, assembly GCA_013389825.1. NCBI lineage: Eukaryota > Metazoa > Chordata > Aves > Tinamiformes > Tinamidae > Crypturellus > Crypturellus undulatus. The sequence continues at coordinate 352,492 of VWPW01021500.1, forward strand.
ACTTTCTTAAGAGAACTGCAAAAAAAAAAAAAAAAAACATTTAAAGAAGCATATTCATATTAAAAGGATTCTATAGAATACTTAAAAGGGTCTTGGTTTGGTTCTGGTTAGAAGTGTGGCATAATCTTGTGGGTAATGTCACTCAAATACTTCAAATGTTTAAAAGCAGCTAGTGTGCTTGTTCTAAAAGCAGTAGCGTACTTCAGGGAGAAAAAAAGACACATTGTTTTTTGTACTTTGAGTATAACTGAGCACCACAGGGGTCTAGCATCACTTTGGCAAACCTCTCTGGCCTCCAGATGCCAAACCGGTAAAGACATGAGTATCCCAAAGGTCCTATATCACTTCTGCAAGCCCCACATGGATGCCTTGGATATCCTGGAACATCTCCAGCAGCAGTACATGTCTTATGTTTATGCCTTTATCTCGCTGATATAAGAGGAGCCTGGAGCAAATGGATAGAAACAGAGACCTTTGGTAAGTACAGTCTTTCATGCGTTTGCCCTTGATTTCTGTGGAAATCCAAACACTCAGAGTTTATTTCTCTTTTTCATTTGACTTGCTAAAAGATAGAATCTTTTCTCCTGGTTATCCCTGATATTCACTAGACCTGGCAGGATCTGCTGGTCTGGATAACAAAATGCGAAGAGTTACTGTCATTGAGCCGTGGTCTCTCTTATAAAGTGTGCTGAAGGGGAGATAAAGGTAGTGCTGGGTTGCAGACAACCTGTAGAGTGAAAGCGCCTGTCAGGGTGATACGGAAACGTACATGGGAGAGCTGGAGTGGAAATCCAAGTTCATTCTTGTCAAAAAGTGGTAGAAACTCAACTGCTGTGAGCTGGAGGATGTTGCCTTTTGGACCTTGAGCGACTCAAACTAAGTGTCTTAAGGCTGAAGGGTGACAGTGCCAGCACAGGTGCCGGCATAGATGTAATCTAGGAGTTTCTTAGTTTGCTTTCCTTAAAAATCTCAGCTTAATAGCTTTTTCTAGACCACATCTATTAACATCAGCAGGTTTGCATCCTATATAACATTCAAGAATAGAGATTTTTTTTTTTTTTCATCAAGGAAATGCTTTCATTGATGCAATTGTTTTCTGCACAGATTTCTTACTCCTGCTGCAGGACATGGAAGGGACCTACCTGGAGGGATTCCAGTCCACCTTGCAGAAGACCTCTCCAAATATCAGTCTGTGTAAGCTCAACTGAGGGAATTATCCTCTCCAAGTGAATGTCCATCTCTCTATAGGAAAGCACTAGAGTATAACTGGATCAAAACCTTAGAGCATAAAAGTAAGGATGGTTTTATAGCAGTCAGGTCTTCAACATAGACAGGAGGAATCTTGTGTTTTGTTTTGTTTTGTTTTTCCCCAAAGCCTGTTTGTGCATTTTACCTACTAATTGGGTAAATGCATAATAATGTAATACAAACTAAAAATCCCTGGTATAAAGATCAGCACTCACATCCCTCCTCTCCTCTCCTAGGTCAATTCCCATGAAATTATGGACTCATGGATGTTATAAGTGAAATTAAAACATAAGTCTTGTAAGAATGGATTGCTCTGATATGACAAGGGATGATGATGGCTTAGAGTGAGAAAGCCTGGGCTAAAGTCTCCTTTCTGTCCAAGTCTGAACACAGTTTTGGTGAAGGTCTTCCATGTCCTGAGGGTATAATTCAAGCATGAGAACTGGGGATGGATTTTTCTCATCTGTCCTGGTAAAACTTTTGCGATTTGTGTTAGCACTTAACTATTTCTGAGATGAGAGAAAAAAACGGAATACCCAGCTCTTTAAACCTTATGGACAGTGAACTCAATCTGGAGGAGAAGGAATATTTTATGTTCAGCCTTACTCCAAGTTCCAAGGAAACTGTCTCTATTTGTGACTAGACATCCAACAGTGTCTTTCTTCAGAAAGCTGCTTTTCAGAGCAGCTATTTCTCACCGTTCACCAAGGATCTGGTCTGGTACCAACCTCAACCAACAAAAAAGAGATGGTGGAATATACCAAATTTATGTAACTGCAAATTCCCACTTATTTGGATTGCAAAGGTTCTGAAATGTGAGGATATTTGTGAAAGAAAAGTAATTGCTGAAAGAACTTTCATTTTTTTGAGCCAAAATGAAAATTGTATTAAACCTCAACTAACGCTCAGTTACTTACACATTCCTTACAACTTGAAGTGTTTCATCTCAAAAATGTCATTTCCAAAATGGCTGTTATTTCCAAAGTATTTTCCTCCTTCATAAATCAGCATGCAGAGGGAAGAAAATTTGAAGACAAATATTTTTCTCAAATGTTTGGATAAATATACTACTTATAGCTTCTTCCTAGAGAAGAGAAGTCTGAGATACTTATATACACCTGATCAGTGTATATAAGTACCTCAAGGAAGGCAGTGAGGAGGATGGTGCTGGCCTCTTTTCAGTGGTGGCCACGGATAGAGCTAGAACTAGAACACGGATAGAACTAGAGGAAATGGCCACAAACTGAGGCATAAAAAGTTCCACGGGAACTTAAGGAAGAACTTCTTGACGGTGAGGGTGACAGAGCACTGGAACAGGCTGCCCAGAGAGGTTGTGGAGTCTCCTTCTCTGGAGATCTTCAAGACCCGCTTGGATGCAGCCCTGTGCCACGTGCTCTAGGAGACCCTGCGTGTGCAGGGGGGTTGAAGCAGATGATCTCTACAGGTCCCTTCCAACCTTAACCATTCTATGATTCTATGATTGAAAGATTACGACCAAGGATGCCAAATTACACTTAAAAATAATGATATGACTTGCAAATAGTAGTTAACAGTTTCCTCTTACTCGCCTTCAGTTTTGTTTTGTGAGCATTTTTATAAAGAACTTTGTTGGGACAGAGTGGACCAATGACACTTCAGATCCCTTGAGAGCAGCCCCAGCACTTAAGCTAATGGAGACTTTTCATTATCTCTCTCTCTCAAAATGATGTGGTGGCAAGCACTGGAGAAATGACTATTAATCTTCTGTCAGCAGCAGCAGCAATAAAATTCTCTTTTTCCCCCATGCAAGACAAGAACACCATTGTGAAAACGTCACCTGAAAAAAGGTGTTCTGCTTTTTATGTGTTTTCTTGGCTGGTTATTGGTCTGAGAGAGAGGCCTACACTTTGGGGATACACTAGTGGCAGTCTTGCCTGTGCAAGGTGTACTTATCATAAGTAACCAATGGAACAATTTATATGCAGACATCATAAATCACCTTTTACAGTATTTTACTTGTCAAAATATGGCTAATTAGGTTTGAGTTCTTTTCTTTGTGAGTGGTTTAAATACATAGGAACAAAATTTAAATAATTATAGCCCTATCAGAATATTTTGAACAAAGATCTATCAAGTATAAAGTTGACTTTTCAATGTCTCATTTAGCATATTGCAAAGAAGTAAAATAGAGATATTAAAATATTATGAACTGGAGGTTTAGAATTAAAAAGAGAGACCCAGAGTTCTGATTACTAATTAAATTCACATTTAGCACCAATAAAACATGTAGGGTTGTAAGAAAGTTTGACAAGCCTACAGAGCTTAGCAATTTCATGCTATAATTATTTTGGGATTTTTATATTATTATAATTATTATCTTGCTAATACTCATTAAAAAACCCTACTGAATCCTCTGAAGTTGATAGTGGTTCTATGTGCATGTCTATGTGTGTAGAAAAATGTGAGCTGTTGTAGAAATATTGAATCAGATTCTGATGACAGATACACCCAGAGCCTGCAACCACTTAACCTTAGCTGCTGCAACATGAATTTTACCTTGGATTTGTGAGTAATTCAATAGAGGTCAGTTTGTGAAGAACCTCACTGAAGTCATGCATAGTTACTTACTCTTCACCTTGTAGGATTTCCACTGAAATCATCTTCTTAAGGCAGGTGAATGAATTACTGGTGGCAAGCCTGCAGCCTGGCATGGATATTCAGTATGGTAGCACTGTAAAGGCACTGACCTTATAGCCCCCCATCCACTGCCTGTTAACAACGTGTCTCCTGGGGGATTCTTTCCGGGTGCTCTTGGCCATGGGAATGAACAAATTAAAACGAGGCTGACAGAGCCAAGTATATTGATCACAGTTCCTCACTTGCGGAACAGATAAAACCACGCAAGTGAAGCTTGGGGACTGCTAAAGCAGTCTGTCTCAATGATTCCTATAGGAGATTTTCAAGGTTATAGTGATGTGGCTCAGTGAGAACTAGGTCCAATGTACTATGTGTTGCTTTTCAGTAGTCTCCATCATCCTTATTACTGTTGATTTTTGTCAGTACAGGAATATTTAACTCAAAGGAATGAAACTGATTCTGGGGCAAGGTATGTCATCATTTTTCAGAATGAACAGTAATTCTTATTTCTTCTGGATTTTTCTAGAAAGGCCATATTTCTATTCACATTTGGAGTGCAGTTTTCAAGCTCTCATTGAGAAGATCCCCATGCCTTTAGAAAGATGCAGTAGCATGAATGAATTAGTGATGAAGAACACTATATCTTTATCTGAATTAGCTGGATAGCACAGATCAATTGTCTGAACTGAAGTTAAAGGCTAACTGGAGTCTGGAGAATAATTTGTAAATGGACTTGGTGTTTTATTTTCAGTCCTAAGTGCAAATAAACATAGACCAACCAAGAGGAAAAGCAGAGGCTTGGATAGGACAACTCTTTGTGATATTATAATATTAGTATTATACTTTTAGAATAATTCTTCCAGAGGATGTATTCAGACCTAGTGGAATTTACTTGCAGAATCTGAGGAGATGTAGAGAGTCTCACTTCTTCACACATACAGTGCGATAGCATATGCCACATTTTCCTTGAAAAACAGACTGATAAAAATGCTATTGTTACAACATGCAAAGCTCAGACTTTGCCTTTCAGAGGAAAAACCCTGACTTAAGACTTCTTCTTCCTTAGTGCTCAAAAGAAAGATTTGATGGTCCTGGTCTATTTCACAAAGTTCAAGAAATCTGAGTAGCTTATTGTTCTAAATGCGTTTGATATGACCGCTGGCCATGTGCTACTAAGATTTACTTAGAGGAGAAGGACAGCACCTAGATCATCTCTGCTCACTTATTCATCTTTTCCAGATCCTGCTCAGCGCAGGAATGCTTGAGGCGTTGGACCTTTTTTTCTTTTGGAAGTCTGAAAAGAGTTCTCTTTGGCAAAGCAATGTGCCAGGAAACAGCATTCCTGGTTCTCAATGGTACTAACCAGCAAATCAGGGTGTAGAGTCATTTTACAGTTGTATGGGGTTAGTATTGACAGAGAACTCCACTTGGAAATGCGCGGGATCTGCTGCTTCTCCTCAGGCACAGATTTCATGAGTCCTCTTGAACAACTAGCCTGTCTGTACGGGCAGGTAGCTTCTGTTGTGCCACTGCTGTGGTCCCTGCTCCTTTTGCTCCTTTCTCCAAACACCTCCTGCCCCAAGACTTGCTTTACAAAGTGGCATTGTGGGGTGAATTACCTGAAGTGCAGTTCCCTCACTGGTTACAGAGTTCATGTCAGCCACAGTCCCATGGTGCTGTTGGACGGTTCTCCTGCAGCAGCCAGCAGAGAAGCATAGCCATGATGCAGATTTGCTGATGTGTCAGGTCAAAAACCTAATAAACAACAATTTTGGGGACACTTACTTACACACAAAGACCAGTGAAAACACCATTCTGGAGACTATTCCATGGCTTTAGATTCCAGAAAATAAAGAATAGACCAAGAGGGGAATATTGGAGCTTAGATGCTCTGTTCCATGCTGGCATCCACAAAAGAGAGAAGAGCCTGGATAGAGGAGTGAGACCAGGGTTTTAGTGCCTGACTGCAGAGGTGATGTGAGGTGGGACTGCACAAGAGGAAACAAATGAGCAGATGAAAGGGAGATCATCCTGGAGAAACCATTCCACTCATTTTTCCATTGGGAAGAAGAATTTCCCCACCACAGAGCAAAACCTGAACAAACGCTTGCTGAAGAGCTCCTTGTGCTGAGGTGTTTGGAGTGACTGACCCTGGCTTGCAGCACCATGGTGACTACGTACTGCATAGACTGATTTATTCTGATACCCTCTCAAATAGCATTTGAAATGGTTAGAGCAAGCCAAGGAATTGGTCGAGGTTACCTGGTGGTTTTTGACACTTGACTGTATGTACCTCATGGAGTGTAGCTCTGCTTTCATCCAGCCTATTCTTTCTCAAAAGCATGAAATCAGCTTAATGCTTTGTTCTGAGCTGCAGGATGATCGTGATGTCTCCCTTTATATTAATACATTTGCCCTTCCTAACTCTTTATGAGCATAGTTTGCTGATTACTGGTGCTTGTTGCTTGGCTTATTTTAAATAATTTTGTGACAGAAAACAGATACAAATGAAACTTGTTTTGCAGAAAGCAGCCAAGCACAAAGGAGAAAAAAAAAATGGCATCTCTTCCTAGTTGCAGAGTTTCATTGTGATTCATTGTGCAGCTTCTGGACTCCCAGCTCTTTGGTGTTTTGTTTTAAACTGCTGCAAGCAAAAGCCAGATCAATCTGTTTTAGGTGTTTATTTCATTGTTGGTATTCTGTACTCTGTCAGTTGCAAGGGTAGGGCAGATGTACTGAGGAGAGACAGAGGATGGCAATTTGCGGTGTGCCAGATGGGAGTGTGTGATTCAGGCTCAATAGTGAGTGAAATTAGTAACTAGGAAGGCTATCACACAACATAATGTCAACATTTTTCATGTGATTAATTGCATTTTCCAGATATCTGACAGCCCAAAAAATCCACAATCTTGACATTGTTTGCATTGGGAGTGTTTCGCTGTCCAAGCGAAACTGTCCAAGGTGTTGTTTTCACCTGAGCATTTCTTGGAGACCGGTACATGTTACCTGCTTGACTGAGGCATGGGTGAAAGCTCAGCAGGATTTTGGCACATTATGGCTCCTGATTGCATGCTTTCTTCAGGAAATCTAATCTAACTAGGGCACATTAAATCTCTCCCTTTTTGTTACAGGAATTTATGAAAACTGGAACACCTACGAACTTTGGTGAAGTACATTTTAATCCTGCTGCATAAAACTCACTCTATCTTCCTTCTAGTGAAGATATAATGTGCTTGATTTGCTCTTCCCACTGGCTTTGTACACGAGTAAGCTCAAAGTTACAGAGAGATTTCCCCCCAATGAACACTAGTGCGAATGTGAGCAAACTATGACCAACAGATTGCATACAACGGGTTGCTAGAGCCTAAATCTCACAAAAGAGACATTTGCTCTTTGCTGTGCTTGTATTAAAGGTGCTCACTGATGGGGACATGTTCTCTTGTTCCTTTTTCTCTTCAGCACCTAAGACTGCATCAACACTGACTGGTTTGCCCCGAGATCTCAGTCCAGCAGGTCTCCAGGCTAGGAATATGACAGGAATATCTCCCACACTTCCCACTTCCAGGGAAAAAGGTCTTGTCCTAGCATATATTCAGCATATATGCAGCATAATCATGCACATAGCAAGGGTTTGCATCAAGTAGGAAATTATTTCAGATCTGTTAATCCAGATATGGTGTCAATTGCCAGACTGTCTATGAAGCCACTTGCTCTGTGTGTCCCTTGGGATGATGACAATTATAATTTATTAATTTCTTTTTAATTAGCCTGTATTACTCACAGCTTCATCTGAAGCTCTGAGATTGATCTTGGAGCCTTAGAAGGAAAGACATATATACTTATTTGAGAATATTTATTTGTGCTAATTCTTTTTTCATAAACAGTTCAAAATCTCAGATTTTTAACATAATTTATTACTAGATTGTGCAAGAAGGAAAGAAAAAAAATGTGGTTCCTGCTTTCCTGTTGCTCTTCTGTAATATCGCAGAATCATTTGCCTGTTCAGCTGGACGCTCACATCAGATTCTTTTTACAAACATACTTATCTCTGGCATTATTTTTTCTTCACCTGATTCGGTATCTGTTTACGTAGGTGGACTCTAACCCACAAGACGACTCAGACAATATGAATTGGCTGAACTTAAAGTTTGTTTCTGAAGTAGCCAAATTCGTCTTAGTAACAACATTAGGGCAGAAGATACTTTGTGTCATATGCTCATGTAAGTCTAAGTGCAGTGGTACTTTAGGCCTTGACTGGGAATCTTGCCTATCACAACCACAGGAATAGCCACAGATACACTAAAAGCAAACTACAGGAAAAAAACATCTACCCTCCCATTTCATCTGAAGCTCAGTGGAAATAACAGCATTACCACGTATCAATAATTATGTTTTTAATTTCTGATTCCTTCATACCTCCAGTTTGTCAAAGTAAGGCACTTCCTACCCGCTGAGGAATAGCACTTATATTTTTCAAGGATTTAGTTAATCTTACAGAATCTGTCAAGCACCCAGATAGTTCTATAGCCAAATTTTGTCCTGTTGCTCACAAATCCCGCAGTCTCCTGTCTCTAAGTATTCTCTCGCTCCCACTGATCCAAAGACTATTGCAGAAGCAAGACTTGCTTCCTTAAGTGTTTCTTTTTTGCTTTCTGAGGCTCCAGGAGGGTTTCTCCATGTGAGGAGGAAGGCAGGAAAGTTCATATAAACTGAGGACAAGCTCCGCTTCTGGCATTTAACTGTGTTGAAGAAAGGGAAAGTAACACATTTTTTCCCCTTTCTTTGCCTGATGTTGCTCTGTTTGTAACCTTATCTGCTTGCTGGAGCTTTACATTATTATTGGGATAAAAGTGGAAATGACCCTTTTCTAACCTCAGGGGAAAACCTAGCAAACACTAGCTTTGCTCTAGGGCAGAGAAGGAGAGAGAGAAAGAGAAGAAGGAAGGGATGGAGACTGAGGAACAGCCAGATCTGCCAGCCTGCAGGAGGTCGCAGGGCCTGAAGATATCCTGGAGTGATGTAGCGGTCCCCAGCAAACTGCCCCGCAGTGCGAGTCTGGCTGAGTGCAACTCCAGGTGATCACCATCTTCTTCCTATCTGCCCGAGGCTGCTCCGAGGAAGCAGCAGGAACTGGCTGTGGTGGTTCTAGGATCCCTGAGATCTCCTCTTCTCCACAGGGAGGAACTTGCATGATTTCCTTTCAAAGTGCACAAAACTATCAGAACTGAAGAGAAAAGCGTCTCCCCGTAACTGGCTGTGACACCCTGACCTTTCCAGAACAACCGACTGAACCTCAGGCTGCTTGGGCTGAATGTTAATGAAGCAGAAGATGAGAATTTTGCTCCAAACAGAGACGCTGCGTCCCACTAGTTATTATCTAACGACAATACAGTCTCAAATCAGTTACCGATCTCCTTGAAACAATGGGCACTGTCACTGGCATCAAGTAGTAATGTTTGCAGTTTTGTTTCCCTCAGCTATTACTAGAATTTGCATACAGCAAGGCCATTGCTGTTTGAACATCTGGTAGTTCAGAAAGTGTAAATGTAATGCAGAGCAGAAGTGCTCCAGTGGTCTTCCTTTCCTTTCTATATTTCTAACCAGTCTCTGCATTCTGGTCAAAAATAAATGCCTACTAATGGTCTGAATATATACTTTTATTGGCATTCTACCCAAATGTAATTGCTTTCACTTACCTAGCAATTTCAAACATGACTGTGCCCCAAACTCATCCTCCCTTGAAATAGACCACAATAATTCTCTGTTTACATTGCATATATTAAACTCAGTACAGGTGAAATATGGAGGCCTGGGTAGGCACATTTACATTGATCTGTAATGTCTTCATGGGCATTATTCTTATTATTTCAAATTTTCTACTTTAGATCTGACTGGAATAAATATAACTTCGTATTGTCTAAGAAACATGCTTAATGCAAACATATTGGACAAAGAGGACCAAAATCCATGAGCTGAAATAAGAATCCATAGCAGAGCCCTCTTTGTCCCCATGAGGGACTTGTATAAAGATGAAGAGAATCTTGCCTTTGCCTAGTGGTTGGGTAGATCATCTCATCCAATTACAGCTCTCTATGGTGTAAGTATTCAGAACGGAACGAGTCACCCTAGGTTCCTTTTCCAGTCAATTCAGACAAATAGGTATGTTCAAGAAGTGAATCACTTGACCTATTTGTAACCATCTATTTTAGGATGAAATGAATTCCCCCTCCAAGGTTCCTATTTTAGTGCATTGGCTATAAAGAACATTGTCTGAAAGGTAAATGCCTACACATTGCAGGTTTTTACTTTCAGTCAAATGAAGACTGAATGTTTATGTATTATTATTACTTATTTTTGACTTGAACACTTAGATTATATGGATGTAGCTATTTGAGAAATATGCTCACACCATACACTGTTCCATTTCTCTCAGTTGCACCTCTGCCTTTCCTGTCTTTGCTTGTTTATCTTTCACTTGTCTTTCTGTGTTTTTTACTCTGCTTCATAGCACTTTCCTTTCTTCATAGCAAAGTCCTTTCTTATTCTATTTTCTGAAATTATTGTCTATTAAATAATTAATGCAGACACTTAAAATATTATTAGGACTTTGAATGTAACACACGGTGGAATTATTGGGAATTCGTAACTCTTGAAAATGCCCTGTTGTCAGGTCTCAAGGTTATCTTCATAGCTAGGAGATGGAAAAGTGCATTGTAAAATAGGAGCTTAAATTGTTCAGAAACTAGTCCTGTACATCACATTAAATATGCTACATTCAGACAAATTAATTCAAGGGAACAACCTTTTTGGCATCTTTGCTTGATAATGTCAATATTCTAAAATGTAGAACACATTTTACTTCTGTTTTTTCACAGTTACTGTAGTTGGGTATGCTTGTTCATCCTCCCTCTGCTGATCAGCCTGCTGGGCCTCCCAAAACCTGGAGGAGATTTCCATTAACTTCAGGACTAGATATAATAAGCTGTAGTCTTAGGTGGGGCATATTCTTTTAAACTCTACTGGTATGTGACACATCTTGCCTTGAGCTGTCCATCTCGTTCTCATGTGTGCTCTAAACAACAGAGGACAGAGGACATGGCAGAGGGAAGAGTGGAGATGTTTCTCAAAAGACCACCAGAATATCTTTTTTTTTGTATATATTTCTGTTTACATGAAGTTCTTGAAAAGCTTTCATTGCTACACATTTCAAATATCTTTGGAAGGTGATGTCTGAAGAAGGAATCTCCTTTTTTACGGAGATTAGTAATGCTGTCAGTACAGGATCTTGTAGAAACCTGAAAGGTCTCAGACTGATGGACAGATGTTCCAGGGGATGTACCCAGATGTACCCTGAGGGGATATCAGTTGTAGGCAGGCAGATTGGCATGGCCAAGGTGGGGAGGACTCAGGACAGCTAAGCTGGGAGCCCCAGGAAAGTGCGAGCGGTCTTGTCTCTCCCTTCTGGAATTGAGTCCAACCCACATCTGAAGTCCAGGACTGTGACCCTGAGTGCATGATTTTTCTCCCTGCAGAGGGGGCTCTCCTCAGCAGCTCAATTCCCTTTTTCTGGGATTATGTGTGAATACTGCCTAGGCTTTGACTTCTTCTTTGCCAAGGGTAGCCTGTTGCTTTTCTCGTTGCCATCCAGATCACGTAAAACCTCAATAGGTTTCCTCAGCATTGAAATATCCATCACTTCAACTGTTGCTTTCATGTTAATGGTTCAAAAGTTTCCTATAGAACATGATCTTATTTGTATTTGTATGTCTTTGTAATCATTCTCTTCTTATCCAGAGGAAAAAGCATTCATACCTCAGAAATATCCCTCTCTAAAATGTCCCCTCTTAGGCCAAATTTCATTTTTAGGACAAAGAAAATTAACGAAGACTGCAAGATTTACAAAATTGGTAGAAGCTCACCGTGACCCAGGTCTTTCCTGAATTAGCTAGTAAGGATACATTTTATGCTGTCATATTTCTTAATGTGGAATTATATTCAGTTTCTGCTCTTAGCTCAGTTGCTTATAGGACACAGAGAAAGTTTTACTTGAGGTGATTTCTCACTTTTTTATGAGATCAGAATCAAGTATCTTCCAATAAAATTCAATGAATAAATGAAAAGGCACTTGAGACTGGCTAGTTTTAATTGACAGAGCTTTCTGCTTTGATAAGTTCCATATCTATATTTGAATCCTTCATGTATTGACTTTTCATTTGTCGCTTGTAACATCAAGTCTATCTTTCTGCCTGTCTCTAATAAAGGCATTACTTTTCTATTCTACAAAGGTTGAAACCTTGCTCAGTACAGAGTCTCTAATAAAGGCATTACTTTTCTATTCTACAAAGGTTGAAACCTTGCTCAGTACAGAGATCCTTCACAAGACCTTTCACATTGCTTAAAAAGCAATTATTCTTGAAGTCCTGCACTTCCCTGATACGTCTAAAGCATTTAGCTTGTGATGAAACTATTTTGCTCCATAAAAGTAGGTGTTCTTGCCTTACTAGTAGCAGAATAAGAAGGATTTTACTTTGATTTGATGAGCCAGTATACTTACATGAGTCTACTTGAATCAATATATTATTGTTTTTGATATTAAATGAGCCGCATGTTGAATTTGTTTGATAAGCAATAGAGGGAGTAAAGCAAAACAAGAAAGGACAGGAAAGAAGCAAACTTTTGCAGAAGAGAAAAATGAACTTAATTTGAAAGATTTAAGAATTGCTGGCATTGTGGTTCTAAGTAGCATAATAGAAAGAGCACAGACAGGTCACTGTACTTCCACTTCCTTGGAAAGCTGTTTAGTTATAATGTTTGAACTTGTTGCTGTATTAATTTTAGAATAGAATAGAATTCTAATAGAATTAGAATAAAAACTCTCTTTTAGAGACTTTTAGAATAAAAACTTTCAGGCAAATGACAGAGATCAGTGTTTCTTATTCATATTGTTATACTTTGCCTAATGTGATTTTACATTTTTCACTTTCAAGCTGAAATCCTGTCCACTTAAAGCTACTCAAATGGATTTGGGATTCCTGCTCTATGTGCATAGATTAACATTGCAATGAATGTCTTCCTGCTCTTCTGGGAAGACTACTTACAGGGGATTCAAGGTGCTTTTTAACTATCATGATGCACTACAAGTCAAGTGTTTTTCAAAATTTAAGGAAGTGTTCACCGTTTCAGATAGCATGGAAGTGCTCACTGGTACCCTGGTTTGATCTCCTGCTTTGTTACTTCCATCCAACCAACAGAGAATTTTTAACATTTTTGATGCCTTGTTCATGTTGAGCCAAGTAAAAGGGCAAATCATCATCACTAGATGGAAAATATGGCACTGAATGCGACTAAACACATACAAGGAATGAAAATGATGGGTCGGGATCAGGGGAATGGCCAACAAGGCAGGATGAAGAGGCAGATGTGGCATGGTTTAGTAGGCATGGTTGATGATGGGTTTACGGTTGGACTCGATGATCTTAAAGGTCTTTTCCAAACTTAATGTTTCTATGATTTTATGAAAACAACTTATTTGCTTTGAGATGCTAGATCAGCCACACATTTGCTAATCAGCACTTGAGTGCAAGGGCCACCATACTGAAAGTTTAGATCTACTTTGAATTCTTTAATTCCATAAATAGGGTTTAGCTATCAGTTTAATTGCAAAATGTTAAATATAATTGTCTAAAGACTCAATTTTATTGTTGCATGCTCTTAACAATATTTTGCTTTAAAAATGCTCCGCTCATCTGCTTTATTAATCTAAAGAGACCAGTTTTTAAAAAGAATTATACCTTTAGCACTAAATGCTGTTGGTAGCTAGATTTTATGTCTGTATCGCTACTAGCAGCTAAATTCCTATTATAGCAGTGTGTCCCTTGCCTGTGGGTTTTTTTTCTTACAAAAGATTTCATGACTGACTCACACTGGGTGTGATTCTGAGAAGTTCTGGGGACCTCCTACAAGGTACTGAGTGCCTCAGCCAATATCAGTAGGGAAGGAAACGGCTTTGTACCTACTTGGATTGTACCCATAGTTCTTTTAACTCCACTATGAAATCTCAGTTTTTTATTAAGTTTATTCACAGCACAGACATTTCCTTTGTAATTACTTGTAAATCGCCTTGAGAAGTTTGAAGTAAAACATCATAGGAAACCGTAAGATTGATGTTGTGGCAAACATATTGCAGCCCCCCTAGATGTGCGATTCCTTCACAGTAACCTACTTTGTCAGACCTTTTTGCATAAGATGTGTTGACATGAAAGAGAACTTGAGAATCCAATAGGAGTTTTGCAAGGGATTGTATATTTTACTCATATTTTCTATTTTTTATATTTCTCTTCCTCCTTTTCCCTGAAAGAACATTTTAGACAAGGTTTGACACAAATTTTAAAGATGATATTCTATATATATGCTTCCAGCTGTGTTAGTATTAGCAGACGTATTTATTTAAGCATTTTCAGTGTGCAGCTTTTCCATTAGTATTCATGTTACTCTCTACATAGAAATATTCCTCAGGGAAATGATGATCTGTTTTGCAAAGAACAAGAAATCTTGGAATACTAAATTGTGGTATCCTAATTCTAAGTAACATCATCAGGAGTGACAGTACTGAGTAGCACAAGTGCTCAGATTTGAAAGTTGCCTTCTTTTAACAAAGCAAAATGACAGAAGTTAAATAGTAGGACAAGCATTTACCCTGGTATTTAACTGTAACCTTGTTCTAAGGAATGGAATGAAAGTGAGAAGAGGCAAAAGAGCAAGCACCAAAGACCTGCAGAAGACAAAAATAGAAAAGGAGATGCTTGACTGGTGCTAAAAGTAAAGTCAAAATGCTTTATAGCTATTGTAAAAAAAACTCAAGAACATTCTTTTCACAAAAGTAATTATTTTAACAACAATTTCTTTTTGTATTCTTTTCACAAAAGTAGCCATGACATCAGTAGGTGAGGTAGTTGAACAACTAGAAAGGTTCCTGAACTCTTCTAAGTGCTTAAAATTGCTTTTATTTATTTGTTTATTCTTTGTAATATAAAATGAAAACCAGAGGCAAATTAAAGTTGATTTGTCCAGGGGTTCAGCGAAAAAATCCGAGACTTGTACAATCACAGCATTGTAGACACCTATGTATGTTTAGAAATCTGCTTTCAGAAATTGCTTTCATAATAGGATGACTTGCTATCTAAATTTTATGAACATGAATTTTATTATACTCATCAGTACCTTTCATTTTGCCAAATGTTGGCTAACTGTATTCAGTAAAATCATCATGTACTTAACATTCCTATTCCATTGCCCACATCACGTAGGCAAGCTCAGGAAGTGTGGGACAGATGAGCAGGGAGAGAGATGGTTTGAGGCCGGGCTGGATGTTAGGGCTCAGAGCTGTGATCAGTGGCACAGAGTCTGATTGGAGGCTTGTAGCTGGCAGTGTCCCCCAGGAGTTATTAGGGTTAAATTTGACAGGGTTTAGTCCTGTCAAATTTTTATTCATCAATGACCTCGATGAAGGGAGAGAGCACACCCTCAGCCAGTTTCCTGGTGATGCAAAAGGCCTCCTGTCATTCAGAGAAACACGGACCTCAGTGGAAACTCACGGAGTTCAAAAATGACAAGTGTAGGGTCCTGCACCTGGGGAGGAATAACCCTCGGCACCAGTACAGGCTGGGGATTTCCCTGCTAGAAAGCGGCTCTGTGGAGTAGATTCTTCCATCAATTTTTATGAAACAGAGGTCATATTTATCTCCTTCTTTAGCTTAAGTATCTGTTTTTACTGCTTCCTTGGCGAGCTGGTACAGTGAAATCTCTGAAATACTGAATGGATCTAGTGCCAGCCAGTCCTATTTCAAGCAAATTCATTATGGATAACATTGCCTTGAAGTTAGATTAGACCTGATTGTGCTGTTGATTGTCAGATGCATGATATCAGATGCCCATGCTTTGTTTTTTTTATTCATGAGAAGAACAAAACCCACTTTTGAAATGTGTACTGAGGACTATGTATTAGAGATATTCTATGAATACTAAGATCTACATTTTACTGCCTTCGTTAAGATGTAATATCTCATTTCACATGCAAAATTCATTGACTAGCTGTTCAGTAATACACCATGCAACTTGATGGTCTTTGACATGCCAAATTACTTGGATCATCAACTTTGGCCAATTTGCATTCACTATTTCTTGTGCCTAAACTTCATTTCTGAGCGTCTGAAAAGTAGAATTGATCTGTTCTCCAAGCCGATCATAACTCAACAGATCATTGATGACAAATGGCAGAGAGCCCTCAGCCATCCTCTCCGGCAATACTCCATATGGAAGTCATTGGATGAAGAACAGAGAGGTTTGGCAGAATGTGAAAAAAGAATAAATTTGCTACACATCAGTCATTTTGCCTGACTGCAATAAAGTAATCATAATAGAATGTTGTCACAGGATAATGGTCTCCTGCTGCTTTGGAAATGCTTTGAAAAACAGATGTTTACTTTCTCAGTGGGAGACATTGATCCCAGGACAAAAATCTTTCCTATTAACGGAAAATTAAGTACCTGTATGTTCAGTATTTTTATTGTATTATAAAAGGATGATTATAAAGAGTAATATAATGGAGCATATGATATAAAATGAAATAATATGATATATAATATTAAATGGGATTAATTTAAAGTTTCTTCCTACAGCTCTGTGACTAATAATTTCTTAGCAAATGCAGATAAAACAATGAAATTCACCATGATGAAGTTGTTTTTGTTATTTTAATTGTCCAAGGCTTTGTTAACAGCAGAATTTTATTTGTGAATAAAAATAACAACAACAAATCTCTGGTATGGAATGTATGATGAAAATGTTTAGTTAATAATAAATAAATGATAAGCATGAATAAATAATGATAAAGTAGCATGTTACAATTAATGGATATTAAAGACCATATATTTTATGTCAGGTCTGAATTCAACTTTTGAGTTTTGTATCACAGAGGGAAAATAAGAAACAGAGGGAAAAATATGAAAAAATATGAAAAAGAAAAAAGAGTTGCGCATTTGTGCATTTCAAAATAGTTTTTCTTAGAGTTATAGTACAGAGATTGTAAAGGCAATTAAAATATTTGTATTTCTCTTTAAATTGTCTGTAGTTTGCATGGGACACATAAATTGCATTTTGTTGTAGTATGAGAGAAAAGTTTCATAGCCAGTATTCTGGTGAACCTAGTATTTTTTATCTGACACTTTTCCATTCCAGCAGTGTGCCATCTGCAACTTTGGGCTGACAAAACATCTATCAGAGAAGAACATTTGTTCTCCATGTGCTGTAACTGTCTTTGTCTATGTGCTGTCAAAGGCATTTGACCATCAGATGCAGCATCCTCTGTGGTATTTAGCTTTTGCCAAGGTAGCATCTGGGTTCACAGAAATCAAATGAAATTTAACCAGAGCAAGTGACTTAGTGGCCTCACCTGACCGACCTGCGGGACCTGTGCCACCTTGGGTCGTTTGTTGCCCATGTCTAGCTCATGACATCTTGTGGTGGTGATTGGCACCCCTCCAGTGCGTGCCTCTCTCCAATTCTGTGTATTTTATAATCGTGAATTCTAAACAGAACTGCCATAGATCGATTACTGACATCTTTTTGACTGGAAGAAGGAGGTGTTATGCCTGCTTCCATGAATTAAAGGCCATATTTGAGNGATTCTGTGTATTTTATGATTGTGAATTCCAAACAGAACTGCCATAGATCTTTCTGACTGGAAGAAGGAGGTGTTATGCCTACTTCCATGAATTAAAGGCCATATTTGAGCAGAATAGCTAGGGAAAATTCAGTCTAGGTTAGTGTTTTCTACTTCAGCTGGAACAGAATGTTTGAAGACCTAATTTCATTTTTTTACTCTAAATGATGAACTTCAGTTCTAGGTAGCCAAGAAAAATGTTTTACATTCTTTAAATGATTTGGTTTGGTACATAAGTGTGTTCAGGTATAGCTGAAGCAAAGCATATCCCTTCCCATTTCAGTGTCAACACATTACAGAAATTAAAGGAATAAGCCTATGAAGGGCATGAAGAAAAGCATTTTTAATGTCGCAAGGGGAACTCTGAATGGTGCCAAATGTTAACAATAGGTTGTACAGGGAAGTGGTACAAGTAGAAGCTGTCCACTCATGGAATGTCTGAGTTTTGTCTTCTGAAAATCCTTTTTTTCCCAGTGGCAGATAAAATGCAATATCCCCACAAACAAGTGGGGACCTTACCTTCCTACATTTAAAGCACTGCACATGGAACAAGGTGACACTTGGATATTTCAGTAGTTTAGACAATCTATTAATATGTACTTGCATTTTCAAAGCTAAACCGGCTCTTACCCAGTTGCAACTTGCACTGCATCACCATTCAACCCATGAAACTTCGCTTCATTTGGGTCAGCACCATATGGTCTATAAGCTAAATGGAAAGTCAAGCCTGGGAAGGAAGTGGATATCTTAGCAGAGCGTATCCTGCCTAGGGATAGTGTTTGGCAGCAAAGGATGGATATTTTCCAGCCTTCTTAAAAATGCCAGTTCCTAAATTCTTGAATGCCTGTTCTGAGGGGAGGCAGGAGCTTCCAGGTCTTAAAGGGTCTGTTACAACGAGGACGTCTACAGATAGATGAAGGAAAAGATGGAATATCTGTCATCTCTGTGTACTTTGATACCATGAATAACTGCTGCTATTCACTGGAGAAATGCAAAGACGGAGTGGACAGGGATCTGCAGGTTCATGTGTGCTATGGTGCTGAATTCACTTCTAGATCTTCTGCCACCTCTGACTCGTGTCCTTGGGCAGCTGAGGGGCTCGCCGCTGCACTCCAGAGCCCTTTGGTGCCAGAGAAATCCCCTGTCTCCCTTCAGGTCTCACCTGGACACTCAGCTGGGTGAGGACATAAAATGAACACCGAAATATGGGGGAAGAAAAAGCAAACAGTCTTAAAATCTTTGACTTTTAAAGTGATTTTTGTTTAATTCAAGGCAAGACAATGACGAGCTCCTTCCTGGGTGCTGGGACGAGCTGAGGACCACGGCTCCTCAGGGTCTTTCCGCCAGAGGCACTGATAGGGTTATCGCTATCGCTGTGAACGCTGGAGTTGCCTCGATCTGCCGGCGCCGGCAGTAACAGCAGCTGCAGAGACACCTTGCTCAGATTCCAAGGGTTGATCTTAGATCACATATCCAGGCTCCTCTGCTTTCCTTTCCCTCCCCTTTCTTTTACCTTCTACAAGACTGTTGACTTTTTTCCTTTTCATCTTTTCCCTCCTTTCCCACTTGCCCCTTTCCCCCCCACCCTTAGCCGCGGCATCGGCTCCGGCTCCCGCTCGCCCCTCGGCGGCGGCGGCGCCGCGCGGGC
>VWPW01021500.1:372372-533828 GCA_013389825.1 Crypturellus undulatus
GAGCGAGGCGCGCGGGAGGCGGCGCGCGGCCGTCCGGGCGCGTCCCCCCTCCGCCAGCCGCTCCCGCGCGTTCCGCTCCGTGTGGCTTGGTGCTGCCTGGCTTGTTTGCTCCTGCTTTTTCCCCTTGCTGAGCGAGGTAAAAGTTCTGACTTGCTGCTCGGCACCATCCGAGCAACAGATTTCCCCGCGCGCTGGGGATGCGCCGGCGCCTGCTTTCCCCGCAGCGCCCTTTAGGATGCCGGCTGCCCGAGCAGCTGTCCCGCAGCGCCCGAGCACGGCGCGGGGCTGGGCTGAGGTGTTTGGGTTTCTCCCCTCCTGCCCGTACCGCGCCGGGTGCCCGCACTCTGCTCCGCTGGGAGTTGCCCCTGCAGCCGAGCGCTTGGCTGGCTCTACAGGCACACCTCTGCACGCCACAGCACCAAACATTGCAACAAGTAGTAGGTTAACCTATATTATACACCTCTATCGGCTAAATACTGTAGCGTTATAGCATCCTCTTACATTCCCCAGTTCATTTTTGGAAATTACTGATGGGTCTAACAACCCTCTGCCCTTGTCTTGATTTTTTTTTTCATATTTGCCTGTTGAACTGGTGACATGGTAGCAGAGAAGCTGCGTAAGGGAGAAGTTAGTAGCACATTGCGTTGCTAATAGGCGTCCAGTTTCAAGATTTCACTTTCCCATTGATTCCCCCTCATCTTTCCACTGGGAATCTGATCCTGTAATGCTGAAATTAATAGACTCTCTCAAGTGATCTGCCTTGTTTTAGAACAAAAAAAAAAAAAGAAAAAAAAGGCCATTTAATTTGGTAATAATGCAGCAGTATAATTAGAGCATGTGTTACCCAAAATATTTGAAGTATGCTGAAGCAGCTCAGTGCAGTATTTTTAGATAACCTTAGGATTTGTGTTGCTGCAGCTTGGACTGTTACCTCCTGCAGTGAGAGGCTGTAAAGATAACCTCCGTTTTGCAACTTAGATAAATTGCTGAATTTGTTTGAAAAATAAGTATGTTCTTTGAATTCGGAGGCTAGAAAAAACTCCGATAGATCTTACAGCGCTCTTTCTTTTCTACTGTCAGAGGAATTTCATTTAAGAGCTTAAAATTTTCATCCAGCCTGGTTTTGATGTCCTAAATGACAATACGCATTGACTTCCTTGGGAGATAGTTACAA
This sequence comes from Crypturellus undulatus, assembly GCA_013389825.1. Taxonomy (NCBI): domain Eukaryota; kingdom Metazoa; phylum Chordata; class Aves; order Tinamiformes; family Tinamidae; genus Crypturellus; species Crypturellus undulatus. Next base: position 373,547 of record VWPW01021500.1, read on the forward strand.
CAACCCTTATTGTTGAAAAGATGCTGTATTATTTTATGTGAGTGATATGTAGGATATGGTATGTATAGCCCCAAATTTCCCTTTTTATTTTGGCATAGGAACTAGTGTTTCGCTGTCATCTTACACACTGTGGCATAAGTTAAAGTGACTCAACTAAAGTCAGAAAAGTCATGCTGGCACAATGTGGGGTAAGAGAAGAATCAGAGCACAGTTTAAAATTTTTTACTCTAATAGAGAAATCACTCCTCGGATGCTCGGATGCACTGTTAGTCTAGTGTATTTTTTCTTACCAGAAGTCTTTTCTGTGATGCTGAGTAAATGCCTTCTTGCAACAAGTCAAGCTTGTCTAGTGCTCTGAATCTGATTATATTCTCACATCTGCTAACATAAATCAGGAAGAACTTCAATTAGGACAATTAGGAGTTAAAAAATTACTTTGCCTATAAAATTAGTGTCAAATGAGTGTCATCCCCATTGTTCTGATAATTAAAAGGCAAACCTGAAAGATGTGTTTATGTATATTCTTTCTGAACAAAAAGCTTTAATAATTTCAATGTTACAAATATGTCTTCAGTCATAAGGGATTCAGTCAGTGTCTTCATGCAGAGGTCTTCATGCAGTGTCTTCATGCATGGGTCTCTGCAAGTATATGTATATGAATGTATGTGAGTACATATTATGTATATTGCCTGAAATGGCTTGGTGTTTTCATTCCCAGCATTAATGCAGCAGCAGTCTCTCCCCATCTCTGTGCTGAACACTTGCAAAGTTGAAGGATGTTAACAGGTTTCTGGTGTTTCTGATTAGCCCTAGTTTTGTGCTTTCCTGCAGAGATGTCTGGGATTGAGATCGCAAGTAAAAATTCTCTTTGAGTTTCCACTGAAGAAAACAAAACCTGTGTGCAGGCTTAATACTGCCCTGGCATGCAGGGATGTGTCTGAGTGCCATTTCTGTCCACAACAGAGGCTCTGGGGGGCAGATGTGTGGGGCCAGGACAGGGTCTGAGCAGCCGAGTGAGATGGGGCTGTCAGGGGGCAAATACCTAAGAGGGCATTTGGGTACTTGGTGTTTGGGCTGTATAAGCAGGCTAGGACTTACAAAGAGTGGTAGGGCAAAAGAACGGATGCAATATAACCACCTGTTCAATGTAGTCATTAACATGAACAAAAGTCCACATAATAGTCAATGTAGAGGTAGATTCAGTGGAGTAGAAAGCAGTAATTAAGCATTTGAGGTGTTTTATGGGGAAAATATATTGAAGAGGAGTCAGAGGATTTTGTATCACTTGTAATTTTAGCCTGAAACTTAGTTGAATGTGGCTGTGCACAAATACTACTTTCTGCTGAACCCTGGGGAAACATTAAGAAGCAAACCCTTGTAGGCTGCAGGGTTTAACCCAGTCCCTTCTGCCTTTTCCCTGAGAATGGCTCTAGGACTTTCCAGCACGCATGATTTTCTGTCTTTTATCTTAAATATATGTTCAGAGATTTTCCTGCAGTGGGCACCCTGGTGATGCAGGGGCCCGATTCCTGGTTGGCACAGGGCCGCCTCACCGGCTGCAGTTTCACAAAGGCTTCCTGGCATACGTGACTAACTGGGGGACTGGACCCACCACCTACCGTTTGCTTATCCCAGACCCTCTCTTGTGAACAGGCAGGATAGGGCTCTGTCCTTCCAAAACAGCGAGTATTTTGAAGAAAAGTCTATAGTAGCCAGGAAAATAAGCAAAGCTCCCTACATACCTGCCCTCGGACATTTCTTGCTCCCAGTCCATCGTCTCGGGATCTTCCCTAATGTTGCTCCTCACTTACCAGTCCCCATGTGGCTCTATCCGCTCTGCCAGGAATTACATCCCCAAGAGTCGTAGGCAAGTGTTTCCCTTCTGTCCTTCTCTATCTCTACACCCATCAAAAGGGCTTTGGTTACGAGGTCTAACAGGAGATATTGGAGTCAGATCCAACTGCAGTCAAAACTGGGAGATACCCCTCTCTGCACTGTGTTCAAGTTTTCCAGACAAAGGACAAAACGCCATGAACCTAATGCATATATTGATTTTTGTCCTAGATGTTAAGAAATCAGCTACAACAGTTACATGTTTATCAAAAGCGAATTTAAGGATATATTTTTCTTCTGGCTTTACTATTAAGCTTCATTTAAAAAATCATCCTTTACACTCTCAGTGACATAAACTATGATTAGTTATAACTAGAGATGATGATACTATATGCAACATCAATTTTTCTGCCTTTAAGGGCTCTGCTAGATGGGAATGGCATCCTGGCACCAATGAGAATGGATTTAATATTTAGCAACCCTCATTTATTATCTTACTGGATTCTAGTTCCTTGCAGCAATTTTCACATTTGCTCCAGTTCTTGCTTGACTTCAGTCCAATACCAGGCTGAAAATAGAATCAAAATCAGAGGAAAAAAAAATTGTCAGTGATTTGAAAAGTAGAATACTCTGCTCCTGTCTGTGGGGCATGGACTGCCCTAAAGGAGTGGTGAGTAATTGGGAGAGGAGGCCGCATACCCTGCATTCCCCTAAGCGTTGTACTGATCTTTCTGGAAGTACAGCATGACACAGCACTAAACTGACTTACATTTCTGTTTCGTTTTGTTTTTCTGAATGGCCTGTGTGACGTATCGCTTGACCTATAGGCATTATTACGTGAAAATCCGTTCTGATAAACTTTTGTCCGTTTAGAATTATTCTTTGTACTTTAAAAGGTCTAGTTAAAGACAGATTAAATTAAGAAGTTTCTTTTTTTTAATATTTAAGTCAGGAAGCAACTACTGGCTGCTACCAAATAGTCTGAATTTCAAAATTGTCTTTTTGAACACAGCCTTTCCTGACAGAGGGAGAAAAGAGAGCCTAAAGACTGTCTTTTAAATCAACGCACAGGCTATTGCACAGAATTGTGGAAACGTCAAATTGCTTAATTGTAAGTGGAGCCTCCAGTAAGCGGAGGTGTAATTTTGGCAGAGAAATTGTAATTATAGCAGCGCAGACTGAGCCTGGCTCCATCATAAACCTCTAGCAGTTACTCTTAAGAAACAGCTGCTCTTGTCAGTAGCAGCAGCAAGTTGCTGCCATTATCAGGAAAGGTAACATTGATTTAAGGCTTTGGAATATTTTACATGAGTGTTCTGAGCTTCTAAGAGTCACATTAATCCATTAGTGTGTCTAAGCTCTATTGTAAGAATAACTTCTGCCCAATTTTCTGAATGAAGTGGGGTAATATTAGATGATGTGGGATTCAACAGTGTGACTGGCATATTCACTGAACAGCTTGGGCTGGATGAGCTTAATATTAGGAACATCCTGCTCAGGAAAGAGGGTGTGAAAGAAAAAAAGCATAAAAATGGTGAAGAAGGACACATCCCAGAAAGGCACAACCCAGTTAGTTAGAACTGGTAACTTCTAGTTTCAACAGGCTAATGGGATTAATTTTCTAAAATATCAGACTTCTGTCCAGTATCATTCAACTACATATGAGGCCCCGCTGCTAGTCTGTAGCCAGTTATTTAGCTCTTTCCTAGGCTGAAACACAGCTGTAGTTCCTTAAACAGGAACATTCTGGAAAATTTTATTAGGCTGAGAATCACAATGTGTTTTGCTTATTTGTCATGTGTGGTAGTTTAACTTCTCGTGCAAGGGAACTTCAGCCTCAGCAAAGAAAATATAAACAACTCGGTTTAGCTGCACCCGAGGGACTGCAGCATTGCATTGACCTTGATGAAATTTTATTTAGGGTGAGCTTGAATATTTCACATCTAGTGCTTAGGCCAGTCATCATAATAGTTACCGTATGCTGCAAATGAAAGAAAAGTGTCCTTCAGACATTCATTGTGGGCTGTAAAATACTGTAGCTTGGAAATTTACACTATGCCTAATGGCTTTCTTAACATTTTTGTGCTATTAGATAATTCTTGGCTCTTCGACTTTCTGGGGAAAAAAAGATGTCTCCAAACACATTCATACATCACAGATATCTGTTGTCAGAAAGCAGAGGCCAAATTCCCTTTTTTTGAGGATTTCTATCCACAGTCAGACTGCGACTGTGGGCTGCCGAGCCCCGGTGCAGCAGTAGCACCGCTGTTCACCCCCCAGGATCCACCTGAATTGCTCTGCGCCTTCTACTTTTCCCCTTGGTCAAAGTGACTTGGTGCAAGTAATAGAGAAGTTCTAAAGCAGAAGGGAACGTGGCCATCGGTGTGCATTCCTGAAGAGCGGTGTATGTGGCTCAGGTTATACTGAGGACACAGAGTGCGCTCTATCCCAGCAAAAGACTTCCCATGAGAAGGGCTGGCATGTAAAGTCTTTCGTTTCCCACTTGTCCCCTATGGGCAATTTAATGTAGAAGATGTGAGCTACATTAAAAGATGAACAGATAACAATAATTTAGATAATCTATTCTGTTTTCACTTCGGAAAGTATTTCTGCAGCACAGAGTAGATTTTCTATACATTTTACATGTGGCTGAAATTCAAGGATGAACAAAGAGATCCCAGTATATTTTTAATAGGTATTATTCGGTGGGTTTTATTCTTTGCTGTCAAGACGTTAGGCTGGATGATCTAATAGGCAATTTCCATCTGTAATGTCTGTGATTCTTCTAGCTGAAAGGCAGCTGGGGATGCATGAATTATAATTTCTAATTATTACTTAGTTCTGTTTTATTTCTTCAGAATGTTTGTATTGTGATTGCCATGGAGTAGTATAGGATAAACCTCTTAGTCTTAATGTTGTTTATTAAATTAAGGTATTTTTTTTTATGTGCACAAGTATTTCCAGTGAAGAACAGTGTGTATGAACTGATAGGCAGAATTGTCTCAAATTTATACTCATTCCAGTCTGGATCACCCCATGATATTGTAAGGCCACCACACTTGGCCTCTGTCCATCAGTCTTCCTGCTCTTTAGAGCTTCCCTCCTAGGCTTCCATCCTAGGGGTTTTCTATCTTCCATCTTGGTAACAAACCTGGTGCTAGATCTTCAAGCAGTTGCTGTTTTTATCTAAAACCGAAACTTCTGGAATCAAGAAGTTGGTCTTCAGTAAGAAAAACACATTTCTTAGCTTGTAGGGCTAAGGGGAAAAAGAGTGCACCCTAAATTTAGAAAACATTTTTCTGATTTTATTATTAAAAAACCTAACTAAACCGTGAAGTTTTGCATTTTCCAATGGCTCCTTACACTGGAGCCCTGCTTCTCTACTTCTGACTTCTCTCTCTGCACTTTTATCCCATTCTTCAGCTTTTAGGAAGGTGGCAGGGAGGGATCCCTCCTCTACAGGCATCCAAGGACCTGCTAGGGAGTATTCCTCCTTTACCCATCCTCTGAAAATTACCAGATGCTAAATGATCCTTCCTCTCTCCCCAGTTCTGTTTCTCCCTAGTCTCAGCAATTGCCAAATGCCTATCTCCAAACTCCTGGGCAATATGGATACATTTTTGTCTTTAAACAGAGCTTTGATTTTTTGTTTACTGCCCCTTTAACATTAATATTTTGATAACCAGAAGGATGGGGAAAGAACAGTTTTCCAGGGTTTTCATGACCATAGGGTGAATATTAAAAAAAAAAAAAAAAAAAAAAAAAAAAACACAAAAAGGAATATAAATGGAAGTGACTATTCTGCCGTATATTTCCTCACAAAAGGGCTGAGTGTACACTGAATGATGCGTTCTTAGAGATATGCAATCATCAATGCACGAAACTTGACTGAAATTGATTTTGAAATATGAAAAAAAAAGTGTTTTTCAATAGTGGCAGATCACCAGCAGTGAAGCTGACAGTTAAACTCTTACACATCTGCTGAATTAGTGATTCAACGCCATGAATTTGAAGCACTTAAAACTTTCAGCATTGAAGTGCTAATTTGGATGGGGTCTCTGGTAGTTTCTTTCCATTATGCAGAACTGTGATTCCTCTAGGAAGAACTTTGCGGCTTCCCAGGGCATAAAAATGTGGAGGAACCCCCTGACCTCACTGACTTGCTTGAAAAAAGTAGTTCTGATAAAGCAAAGTGGTTTCAAGCTGAGCCTATTTTGCTCTTCAGTGCTTCAACTTTATGTTTAAAATGTTAAGCGCTCAAGTTCTTGGGAATATGATGACTGAAGCGCTTCAGGTGCCCAGCTAGGAGCCACTTATTTTTTTACTAGGAAAAATCCTTGAATCCCTGTTAGAATTAAGGAGAACCTGTCTGTATACCTGGGTGCTCTCCCTGCTCAGACTTCCTGGCTCCATGTAGTTTCTTCTCCAGTGCTAACCTGTTATCACAAGATGCCAAAGGGATGGGGTGGAGGATATGCAACTGCACTTATGCAAACTTGAATTAAATAAACAGGGCCAAAAAATAGGGCCACCGTGTACCTGCATGAAATAGATGTACATTGTGGTGCAGGGGATCTATAGGCTATGTCTCACCTATCCTGAGCAGTGTTCCTTGGAGAGCTGATGTGCATCATGCTACCAGGAAAAGGTTTATCTATTCTGCCTCCATCAATTCTTGCTGTCGGGTGCAGAGGAGAAACAGAAATGGTTTCCTACCTGCTTTTTCTATGGTTAGTAGAGGAAGAAGTGGTACGTGGAGCTGCCCTTGTAGGCAGCTGTAAGTAGGAGTCATATATCTCCTCTCACTTTTGTTTAGTCATAGCAATATGGCCCATAATTAGAAAATTACATCTATATTAAAATCGCATTCACCAGTAATGAAATAGAGCAAACTGAGGAGGTGAGCACAGTGGCTTTTTAACCATGCACAGCGACGTGCCATAATCATTCATGTCAGAAATGAAGAAAGACATTGACTCTTCAGGTCAGTTTTCATAGTTATTTCTATAACTATGAGTGTATTACACAACATATTGTTTATGAGCAGTGTTTTAATCATGCATCATATTTTTGTCTGAACTTCGTATCTAGGATTTAACAGGAAATGCCACTAAACAGGTATGTGGGTTCATAGGATTGGTTACAGTTGTCTGGCAATAGCTGGGCAGACAGGTTAGCCTGCAGAACAGATAGTTATTATTTGGACAATTCTTGCTTCAGTGCTTCCCAAGTAAGATGTGTTGATGAAAATTTTTCAGTATTTGGAGATTACAAATATGGTCATATCTTGGGGTATTGAAAAGGGATTTTGCCTGGGTAGGGGAGTGTAACATCTGTATATTGGGTATAAGAAGGGCAAGGATAAGCGATGGGGGGATCGCTTAGTGTCACTCAGCCGCAAAACTTCTCTAAAAGAGGAAATGCTGCGTTCCCTCCTCTTTGTTGGTGATGCCGAGTATTCCTGCCTTACTGTAAAAGCACTTTGTGAGAACCAGAGGGAGATCTAAATAACAGTCAAAAGCTGCCCCCATTTCCATATCACGTCAGAGGGAGGTATGGGTGGAGTACTTGTGCCCTGTGGATAGGGAGTGAGGTGGAGGGAAGTCTACCTTGGAGATGGGAGATGGCAGCTTTCTGGACCTCTTAAAGCCATTTCTGCTTCGTCTGTCTGCTATAGTGGGAAAATGTATCTTTTCTATATGGCAAAATTGATTTTTGTGCCTGCTGAGCACAGGAAAGTTTCCAGGTCTCTGTGAGCATGCCATAATTGTCGCCCATCAAGCCCTAAGGAGTTAAACACTTGCTGAAACAACTGAGAAGAGGATGGTTCTTTCATATGTGATGGTTTCATTTATATGGTGCTTCCATTGCAGTCTGGAAGAGAGCATGTAACTTCTAGAGCCTTTTAATGTAGGAAACTTAGCTCCTGCATAGAAGAGAAGTAATTACCTGGTACAGAATTAACTTAAAAAAATCTCTTTCAAGATCTACATCTATTCTGAGTTTGCTTTTGAAAGGGCATGCATTTCTACACACTTGAGTTCAGAAGGGCAGACACGTCCCTATATATTGCAATTAAAAAGTATTTCTAATTGTCAAATATAAGCTGATATATATCACAGTCCAATAGAGGCTTCTTTTTAATATTCATTGTTGTCAAAGCAGGTACTTCCTTTCTAGCAAAAACATGGGCAAGAGAAGGAGAAAGGGCAGCTCTTGAACTGCTAGGTCTGTGCTCAGCAGAATTTGAAATTTTCAAAATTGATGGTGGCTTTAGAGTAAAATACCTCAAATCAGGGCACATTTCAACTATTACTTTCCAATGGATTTTTTTTCAAAGAATGAGGACATACCAAATATCTCTAAAATTTGAGCTGCTGAGAGTTTGATTAAGAACATTGATCAAACTCTTTGATCAGAAGGAAGTCTTATAAACCCACATTGGGTACCTTTGTTTGACCACTGACACAAAATGGATAGGTCAAAAACTTCAGATGTGGCACACGCCAGTCATTTGTAAGGATGAAATGTTGTCATAGTACCTTAGGAAATTCTGTAGGGAATGGCATGGATTTCATACTTTCTTGACTCACCGAAAGATCTCTCAAGAGTTAATTTCAAAATAATAGTAATAGTAGCAGCAGCATATATAGTAGTAATAGTAAGAATAAAAATTAACCCATATATGCTCGTACATAGTTTGGTCACCATCTATTTAAATACAACAGTATAGAAATGCTTGAAATGCTTGAAATGCTCCAATATAAATGTTTGATGAACTTGACTGTATTGGTGATTTGAAAGATGTATGGAGATTCACTGCTGGTCAGGAAAGCCAAAGTAATGACATCTTTATAATATTCTTTGGTACAAAATTCTCAAAGGGTATGCAAAATTTTAAGACACAACACTTTTCCAGATGATACTTGCATCTCAGTAAAATAATTCCTGAGGGTAATCTAAATAATTAAAAAAAAAAAGATCATTTTTAAGTGAAAGATGATATTTTTGATAGGTGCAAAGTCTGTGCAAGCTCAGTGTTCCTTTGTTTGGCACAGTTGTGTGTGCTATTATCTTATAAGCAGTATTGTGTTGTATTATGTAATTCATTCCCATTTAAGTGGTTATTAAGTAGAATATAAGGCCAGAATATTTGATATCCATTACTCTTATGGGCATCTGGCAGATAGAAGATAAAGAGGAATAAAACTGGAAAAAAATAGTGTATTAAAATATATGTTAATTAAACTATATCATGCTCCTCTAATTTTATGATTTTTGTTTATTATTCTCCCATAGCCTCAGACCATTCGTCAGACTCTTCAAAGGACACTGCAGTATTTTGAGCATCAAGTTATTGGGTAAGTGTTAATGCGAGGTCAGGGAAAGGTGCACGGTAACTTTTTCCTCTATGCTAAGTCACCGACAAGCTTTTTAATTTTTCTCAAAAATTCTTAGAATGGAGAGAAGAATGGAGTAACCATATACATCATAGATATTAGTGATAAACTAATATAAAATAACTGCAGTCCTGCTTCCATGCAATTCCCTTGGTGGTGGAGTTCCCCATTAACTGTGAAATTTCCTATGCAAAGAGAACAGGGAATCCATAAAAGTACTAAATTTGTCCAAATTTGCTTTTCATTGAACCAACTGAGATGGCTGTACAAATGTTTTACGTATTACTTCTGCTTCTGTCTCAGCTTAGTCAGGGTACAGTGTTAAAAACCAAACTCAAGCCAACACAATGTAATGCAATGCATTACAATGCAATGCAATACAACCCGATCCGAATTTACAGCAAATGGTAGCTCCTGGCCTGAGATGCTGTGACCTGAGGTGAGATGTGCACCAACACTTATTAACTACTTGCACTGTTACATATTTGCAAGCTTTTGCTGAAACAGAACTGAAAGCTGCTTCCTGACAGTTGGTTGAGAAAATTAATGTATGACTGAGGAGTAAATAGAAAGTAATATTATCATGAAAATCTAAGGTGTTATCCCATTGATTAAAATAATCTCATCAGCCATTTCCTTACCTGCATGAGTATTTTATTGTCACAGATAACTTATTATTCCTAACAGCCAGAGTCCAATGGCTGCATGTCTATAGCCATTAAGCTCTTCTGCCATATGGCAAATGAAGAATACTGTCCTCTTCTGAATCTAATTACAGAGATGTAACAGTATTTTTTTTCAAGCTGCATTAAGGGCCTTTGTAGAATTTATGGTACAGTTTTGAAGCTTGGTGCACTGAAGGGAATTATCCCTGTCTGTTTTCCAATGCTTGGTTAAAATTCAAATGGAGCTCGAGGTTGGTAGGTGACATTTATAGTGATAGCACGTCTGACTGGCACCTGAGGGAGCCATTCGTTGCAGGTAGTTATGATATCCACCGTGGAACAAGCAGGGGGAGAAGCCTGCTGGTGAAGTGTTTTTTTTTTTTCCAGTTGCTGAAAAAAAATTGCTTTAAGTTTCCTGTTAGGAGGTTTCAGTGGATGAGACACAGCATCCTGGGAAATATATGTGTGCAATAACAATGCAGCTTTTAATTTATGGCCACACAGCACTTAGTTTGGCTCGTTTGCATGGAGAAAGTTTAAAAACTAGACACTGCAAAAATCTGTGATCGCTGTGACTTACAATACACTTTGCTTTAATTTTTTGAATGTCACTATGAGTTTGTTAAAGTCATTTCTCTGCCTGTATTTGCCCTGTCCTGTGGTTGTTATCAATGGGATGCACTTAGCATTTGGAAACTATACCTTAATCCAGGTGGGAGCTGGCGCCTGTGCTACTTCGCTTGCTTGTGGCATGCGCCAGGCCATGTTGTGGTTGAGCAGGAGCGAGTCTAGTCTTCCCTAGACACTTTTGCTACCCGAGTGCTCAACGCTCTTCTAGCTCCACTATGTCCTGTGGATCACATATTGCTCATGAGCCTGTAGCCTGCGCTCTGTTAAGGGCCTGTCTTGTTTCTACACTGGTGCTGTGCTGTACTAGCGAATTAACCAGAGCAAGGAGCATCCCGGGGCGCTGAGGCTTGACTGCCGGAGCAGCTGCCGGAGCGGCTCCGGCTCGAGTGAGCTCATGCTCTACTAAGTGATTTGCCCGGAGCAGCACAGACCAGGGATTGTTCCCAAGCCTGGTGGTCTGTGCATCCACTCCAAGTGCCTTTCAGGACCCTGTATGTAACTAACAGTGAACCTCGGTGCCAGAGAGGACCTCTTTGTGTGCGTGTATGCAGCCCCAGAGTCCGCACTGATTTCAGTGCACAGCAATGCCCTGCTAAGGACATCCTGGGTAAGGCTGTGAGCAGAAGAAGGTCTAGTTCAAGATATCAGTTCTCTCTGACCTGGGGCTTTTAGGAGCCACGCTGGGCAGTGGCCTGGGTACGGTGGCCAAAGCTTTGGCTTCTCAGGAATGACTTGTGTGTTGGGAGGGAGCCCAGCCTCCATGGGCAGGAAAAGCTCAGCCTTGCTGAATCAAACTCTTCTGTCCCCTTTGCCTGGGGGTGCTTCAGCTTGCCTAGGTTTCCTTCACCACTCTCTGTAACCCAGGCTTGGAGCGCTGAGTACCGATGTCTGAGCACCTGCTCGCAAATGGCCTGGGCTCAGGCTGGCACCTGCAGGTCCTAAAGTTCCCTAGCAAATTTCACAGAATCTCAGGATGGTTGAGGCTGGAAAGGACCACCAGATATCATCCAGGCTGATCCCCCTGCTCCAGAAGGTCACCTAGAGCTTGCTGCCCAGGAGGGTATCCAGTTGGCTTTTGAATGTCTCCAAGGGTGGGGACTTCCAGACAAGCTTTCTGGACAAACAAGTTTGACAGGCTTAAGCAATGAGGGTCCTCCTTCTTCTCACTGTGACTGATCCAAGAGCCCCCTCCTCAGCTGCTGGGATTCCTTTTCTGGCACTTCCTCTAAAGCCTTTTGAGGGTAGGGGGTGGTTCTTTCCTTGCCCTGAGAAACAGTCTCCAGAGACGTGGGAATCATGGAATGCAAATGTAAATGTCTAACAGAAACATCCAGTGAAATAGGAAATAGAATTTGATTTTCCTAGGGTAAGTGTTTAGGAATAAATATTTAAACATGATTCATGAGAAAGAAAAAGAGCATGCATTTTTATAGGACACAGGTAATAAAGAAGCATTTAAATGCTTTTTTTTAGAGACCAGCATGGGGCTTCCCAAGCTGTGGATAGACTGTTTTTGTTTGTTTGTTTGTTTGTCATCCCCAGGATGATGGAAAATGCAGAAATTTGAAAACATGACTTTGGCCTGTCTCCAGATCCTATTACCACTACCTAAGATAGGGAAGGGGTACTTAGAAGTGTGTTAGAAGTATCCTTTGCAGGACAACACTAGAGATGTATCTACAACCCGTGATGGTAGTCTGGATGCCTTGTGTTTCCTTTGGAAAGTCTCTGTCTAGCAGAGGGTTACCTACCCTGGTCTCTCCAGAGCTGCTGCCTGGGTGCTTTGGCAGATTACCCGCAGTCTTGATTTGAGAGTTGACCTGGAGATGTGGTTGTGCTCTCATGATTTTCTACATTGTTCGGCTATGTTGCTTAGGCCTAAGAGTATGTTTTTTGTGGAAGAGGAAGAAACACGATTGGATAGGCATTTTTCAATATTGTTTGCCTTCACTTCAGGATCCTGGCAGTTTAGTTTCAAATCCCTCCTATACACAACCTCTGGAAGGTGTTTTCCTCCCTCCCTTGCAGCTCATGTGTCCCCTTGGGGGCTCTGTTGATTCTGGGAGAAAACTCAAAATTCTTTCTAGAAAAGATACATTTGAGTTCATGGTTAGATAGATGCTAGGGAGATGACAGGGAAGTCTGTAGGATGTACTCCTGGATTTTTAAACAGTGTGGGGAAGGAAGAGTGTAAGAAAAGGTTGCTCTTGTCCACCGAGGCATTAATGCAAGGCACGTCTGTGAGAACAGCAACAGCAGCCTGGTGCGGCGGGCTGCAAGGCCCATGGCACAGCTGGGCAGCAGCCCTCGTGTAGGACTGTGAAACGGGATCATGAGACTGCCTGGAGAATGGACCTTGCTGGATCATACTGAAAATGCTGGTGCAAAATTTATCACAGCTAGAAATACTTTGCATCTTCATCTATGCATCTGCAAAGTCTGGAGGCTTCCTAAAGCTATGAATGTGCCAGTGCCTAAAGGAAGCCATCGAGACTGACAAAACAGAGCAGCATAAATCCTCTCCATGGGACCAGGTGAACATTAGGAGCAGTTCAAGAGGAACACCAAAACTCTCCGAGTGTGGCAGGGAGAAGTCGGAAAAGGGAAGACTAATGTGCACAGTGTGTAGAAGTGTTTCTGTTTGCCTGTGGATGACATCTTGGCTTAGGTACCAGAGGGAGGTTATAGCCAAAGCTTTCTAACACGAATGGCCTAGACATAACTCATATTTCCCTTCCCCTATCTTTCTCCAGGTTTGTCCAGATTTGACCCAAGAATAGTTTTTTTTTTTTTTTTTTTTTTTTNCTCCAGATTTGTCCAGATTTGACCCAAGAATTTTTTTTTTCTTTTGCTAAGACTAGCTCAGTCTTTTTGATATATTTTACTCTATTTACAAAAGCATTCTCACTTGTTGACAGAATAATTTGAAGGCCTCTGTCTCCTTGCAACTTTGAATCCATTCTGGTAGTTTTCAGTGGGTGCTGGCAAACAAGGTTAGTGGAATTTTGCAAGCATTAACCAGATGACCAGTTTAACCCTTAAACAAGTATAAGCAAAGTATGAAAGATTAACAAAACTGTTAATAAAATAGTCCTTAGAAAGTATATAGAAAGTTTCCCTGTGCGTTAACTAAACCAGGTGTATATTTTGCCAAGTACATTAGCACTCTGCTGTAATATTTTCTTCTTTAATGCAGTCCTCTTTAGCACCTGCATAAAGCTTTGTTTATTTTTTTAAACAAAGTTTAAGCTTTTATTCTGTTTCTGTTGAATTAAGGAAAAACAATCCAGCAAAACTGATTGAAATAGAATAATTTATATAGTAGGAGCTTTCCTGTTGGTCTGAGCACCTTGTTGTTGGTTTGTATCTTTTATCAGTGGTGCTATTCTTTCTAATTTCTCTGTAATGGACTATAAAACAAACTTCCTCCTTAATAGCACAGTGAGTGTTATTGACAACCTTCTCTTTGCTGAGATATTTTCAGAAGGTAATCCACAGAGAAACCTAGACTTTCATATACCCAGTGCTAGTTTAATGTAACACAGCTATATCAGGAAGATTTATTCTTCCCATTAGAGACTAGCTACTGCCTCATAAACATCTTGCTTTGAATTTAATATACAATATAGACAATACCCCAATGGGGATGACGTATAAAACAGATATGTCTGATACCAAGTACTTTCATAAGATATTTTTATGTCTTTAATCTCATTACAGAGAATACTCCAGATACCAGTATGATACTCCAGATCCCCTGGCTACTAATGAGATGCTATCAACGTATGTTTATGCACAAAGGGAAGGAAGATGATGAAGGAGAGGAGAGAAGATGAGGGTGGCTAAGGGCTTATTCTGCTTTGCTAAATAGACTGATATGAATGGGAACAGAATCAAGGCAGTTGAAATTGGAACTTGCTTTCAAAATTAATCATCAGTTAGATTTTTGACTTGGCTACTACATACAGAACCTATCTTGTCTTTGACCCAGACCAAATCTGCATCCCTAGGAAAGAGGCAATGAACACAAACTGAAACACAGGAGGTTCTGTCTCAACGTAAGGAAAAACTACAAGGGTAATAGAGCACTGGAATAGGTTGCCCAGAGAGGTGGTGGAGCCTCCATCCTTGGAGATATTCAAAAGGCGTCTGGGCATGGTCCTGTGCCACATGCTCTAGATCCTACTTGAGCAGGGGAGTCGGACTAGCTGATCTCTAGAGGTCCCTTCCAAACACGATCATTCTGTGTTTCTGTGATCAGTAACTGCTGTTGCTGAAAGATACTTTTCTAACTTGCATACAACAAGATGTTATATTTTTTTCCTTTTTGTCTGTAGTTACAGGGATGCAGAAAAGAACTTTCACAATATATCAAACAGATGCTCCTATACAGACTGCTCGGGCAATGAAGAAACAGAAGATGTCTCAGGAATTCTGCAGTGTACAGCTAATGTACTTGGTATGTATATTTTTGAGGGAAATTCTTTTCTGTAGCCAGAAGGAAGGTTTGCTGTGCATCTTATCAACAATGAAGTTTTTGTTCCAACCAAGGAATCTTACAGGCACCAGTGTGCTGGTATTGCATCTATCTTTTCTTTACGTATTTTGCTTGTTTGAAACAATTCAGACTGATTTTTCAGTAAAGGTGTATTGTACTATGTGCAGTTTTGGTCAGTGAAACAAAATTTCAAAGTCTTTGAGTCCAAATGTATTTGTGATTACGCAGGCCTTAGTCTTGGAATTATCTCTATATCCACCATTGGTCTGGTGGATATAGGGCCCAGGAAACGTATAGCAGGATGTACATGAGACATGAAATACTTTGGAACCTTCTACTCATGTTAAAGCATATTTGCTGCAGCAAACTTCTAGAAATGTTATATTTCAATATGACATTATCCACTACTGAAGTTCTGTAGTCTTAGATCACACTAATGGTTCCCAAGAAACTCCTGGAAATTACCTAGGGAATGAAGTCTTCTTGTGATATGAACACCTGTTCTGGATTTTCATGAGAAGCCATCTGTTCTGTGCAGATAGCTGAACTGAGATATGAAAGTGCTAGTGTTTGAAAGCAGAGCTAATGAAAAAAGTACTTCTAATTTAAACTTTTGGTGTCAGAATTAGGTAGCTGGTCATTTGCCTCATTCATATGATTTATCCAGCTTGCTGCCTTTCCTGGGCTGTACGTAAGTTTTACTGCTTTTCAGTCTGACTTGTGTTGCTGATTCAAGCCATCATGAAATGCATAAAAAAAGGTGAAAAGGTGAGAATCCTGCTACTGAAAACTCAGTTTTCAGCTGGGGCTGGTTTAACCATTTCACCTCTGTGAAATAAAGCATTAACTTTACAGATTGAACTTTAACAACCTGGGCAGCTACATACATTTTTTTGCAAGGTATTTTTAAAGAGGAAAAACTACTACTACTGCTACTAAAGAAAATTATTTCAAAGGACTAATTACAGACTTAAGTGTGGTAGTCATTTGCAGAGTAGCAGAATTGAATTATATAGCTCTCCTTCCAGGGATTTATTGGTTGACAATAACTTTTTAATTAAGTACTTAGACATTAAGTAGCCTCATATATTAATTGCCTGCAATTATGCCATCTGATAGCAAGAAACAACGTGGCCATGTTACTGGCTATTAATGAATCTGAGTGTTCTGTGTGTCTGGCCTGTCTTGAGGTCAAGCTGATGAGCTGCGCATCAGCAGAGCTGCTCTGTCTGTGGCCCTTACTGCCAAGCATCAGCAGCAAAAAAGTGTCATTTGCCATCCAAGGGTGCCGACAGAGTCACTGCCCCCATAGAGGCTGCCTAGGGTATAAACCAGCTGATACTAAGCACAGTCAGAGAGGGTCTGCGAGCCTTTTAACGGCTCATTGAATTCATGGGAAGAGATGAGACTTGCCACCTTGCATGTTTGGCTCAGTGAGAGAATTTAAATTCTTTCTCCCTTGTATGGAACAGGAATATAAGAGTAAGAATACTCCAGCCAGCTTCTTCATTTTAATTGCTGGCTCCTGTCACAATAGGTAAATAATTAATGGAGTCTGCCTAATTAATTTTCACATGTACAATTATTTTTCTGCTTGAATAAAGATTAGAAGGAAAATCTCCTATGTGAGAAGGATGTAATCACTGGGGCACATACCTAGAGCAGTGGGCATTGCTTAGACAGAAGACAAAAATGAAATCAACTGTAATGGCAGTTAGAGAAACTGTTGAACCAAATCGTGCTCTCGATTTATTTATATGGGTGGTAAAGTGGGTTGGCTATCTAGGATTCTGTGAGTTCTGCAGTCCAAGAGTTGGGCCTGTTACTAACAGGGGCCAATGTTTATCCTTGGTCTTTGCATGGTCCACAGATAGTCACTTCTGCTCTGCCTCTGCTGACCTTAGCCAGAGGTCTAGCTTTTAAGTCCACCTGTAAACCTGAAAAAAAGTGTTTTCTTAAAGGTATGTGAAAACAGCCTTCTGCTCTCTTTGCTTTAGATAATGCCAACATAGTTCACCTCTCCTGACCCAGTAAATGCCTCTGAAATTGTCATTTGGTGTTCCTTAGTCATCAAAAGACACAAATGCTGAGGTCAGTAGTAAGCCTGGAAGACTGAACAGATGCTCTGCCCTGTGGTCCTGGAGCTTACGCTGCTTACAACATGGTACACATGCAACTGGATGCATGTATCTATTTAGTATGAGTCCTAGTGCCTCCTGTCAAGTTATCCCCAGAAGTGTGTGCAGGGAAGGGGCCTGATGCTCCTTATCTCTTTGCTGAGATCTCCTGCTACAGCCCTATACATCACTAGAGCTCTTCCTGCTTTCACTCACTGTAATTAGTGGAGACACGTTCATCACACTCAAACACTCTACACTGTTTGATATCAGATCAATGACAAAACTTTCCTCTGCAATTTCTGTGCCTGGAATATTTAATTTTGTATCCTTTCTAAAATAATCCAAGCAACTTTATGATGGATTCTGTTTTGTTTGGTTCATACAGGCATATTTTTTACAATGTCCTTCATATCATCCAAAAGAAAAACAAGTGACAGAATGTTGGAAGCTGGACAGAAAGAGAAAGAAATCTTGTCCTTTAAGGAAGCTGTTAGAAAGTCCCTAGATTGAAATAAAGTATTTCAAAGAATAAACGTAGATGTGTTTTACTTTCTTGTCCCAAATACTGTTTTCAATGGGCTAGTGAGACTGTGTTCAGAAGCTTTGTATTATAGGGTAATCTTCTGAAGCATACTATATAGATGACTACTGCTTTTCTTTATAAGTGACTAAATATATACTGAAGTGTGTTAAAGAGAAAGATTGTATCTGAAGGGATTTCTTATTTGACCTTGGACAAGTTTTTATTCTCCCTGTGCCTCAATTTCCCACCTGTGTATATATATATATATATTTGTCCTTTAAACCGTATATCAGTGCTGGCTGTTTAGCTTTTAACCTTCTCAAGGCAAGGTCTCTTCTGTACTATTTGTTTGTACATCAGCACTTGGAGCAATGAGGGACAGATCTTGTTTGGGCTTACTTTTGTCCACTTTAATAAAAATGACTTTATTTGAAGTAAGATTAGGGTATTTTGCTTTATTCCAGATAAGTCAGTAAGTCAGAGACCTTAGCAATCTTTAATGTAGTTGCAAGTTTAACCTTCAGTGATAAGAAAATAAGGATGAAGTGTTTTTTTTAGACTGAAATTAGACTGAAATTCCTGCCACATGGAATATATTTTGGACTATAAAGGCTTCTTGACCTGTCTTCTGTATATATCTTGGATAGTTATTGCCCATTATAATATATATATTTCTAACATGTTACATGATGTTTCTCACATCCTAAATACAAAAAATGCATAGAAAAATGTAGAACCTTCTTCTCACCTCCCCACATAATGTTGGAAAACACTGCATGCAATTAGTGTAGTCTTTGGAAGTGTGCAGCTCTTCACTCTTAATTCAGTCCTTTGCCATAAAGAAAGGGAGCTTTGTGAACAAATACCTGTTTTCCTTTAAATGCCAATGTCCTTTGGAGTCTCTTGACAGTTTGTCAGATAGAGGGAACTATGTCATAATTTTTGACAGTAAAATGAAAAGCAACCTAAATTTATAAATATATATTTTTTAAAAAATCCATCTGCTCATGTGCAAAATTTGCAAAGCAGATGATACAGAGATTTATACCCAGGTTTTAGTGGCATGGAAGAAACAGTATATTTGTATATTAGACTACACTATCTGAATTGTATGTTCTGCAGCACCGTACTTCATGTACTACATAAATAACAATAGCCAGACCTTAGGCCCACAGCCTGAAATTACAAATGCAGTTATATCAGGTGTTTCAACAAGGAGGTCCTGCAGAAGTAACTGCACTTATCTGCATTTCCATTATTTAAGATACAGAAAGGTGTTTCCAATTCCTTTCTTTTTTTAAAATTAAAGAAATTAATTTGTGTAACGTGGTTCTTTTGTATTTGTTACAAAAATTTGGTTCTTAAAATCTTATTTTAAATCCTCAGCATATATCAGTAGTTGCTAAATCAGCTCCATCTGTAGAGCTGAATGTGTTGCACATAATTTTTCCCTAACCCTAAGAGTTAGGGTTAGGGTCATCTATTGTATGACTAAGAAGGGAGACTGGGTCTGTTTAGCCTAGAGAAGAGAAGATTGAGAGGGGATCTGATCAATATGTAGAAGTACCTGAGGGGAGAATGTAGGGAGAATAGGGCCAGACTCTTCTCAGTGGTGGCCAGTGACTGGACAAGGGCTAATGGGTGCAAGTTGAACCGCAGGAAGTTCCATCTCCATGTGAGAAAGAACTTCTTTCCTGTGAGGGTGACAGAGCCCTGGCAGAGGCTGCCCAGAGAGGCTGTGGAGTCTCCTTCTCTGGAGATCTTCCAAACCCACCTGGATGCCACCCTGTGCCCCGTGCTCTGGGTGTCCCTGCTGGAGCAGGGGGTTGGACTAGATGATCTCTAGAGGTCCCTTCCAACCTTAACCATTTTGAGATCTGGAAGTAATACTGGAACAGCTCTTAGTCAGCAGAGAGATTAGGCCAGGTGATAAAACTGGAAAATAGTGTCTGGCACACTGACTGCTGAGTAGGTGTCTGAAAACTGTAAATGGGTATATAGTTAAGGTGTAGAAGTTCATACTCCATTCTTCTTTCTGCAAGAATAGCCAGGGATAGTCTTTAGGATGCAACTAATTTAGAATACAAATCTTGATTTAAAATTGTTTGTTTATAACTGGCACAGAAGGAAATGTTACATGGCCCAAAGGATTGACGATACTAATGGATTTTATTAATATTGGAACTTCCTTCAGTGGATTCCCAAGCTATACACACAGGACTCCTCTTATTTAGCAGATATTATGCAGTACTGGCAGCATAAAAACAATACACAAAAAAATTACATAATTTCTGTGATTTCCAAATCGAGATGAATGCATCTAAATTAGAGAAGGACCAATGGCATTAGGCTTCCTATTCTTCTAAAACCAGAATTACTTATTATGAGAAAGCAGATAAACTACCAGTAGATAATGAACAGTTTAAAGATATGATATACATTGACATCTTATTAAAAGTCTATTTATAAAGTAGAAGACATTTTAGGCATGATTCATTCCCTATATGTAGGTGTTCAACATCTTTTTAGGTGCTGTGGGGTATGATGTGTGGCCTCAATCAGTGCTTCAAAAAAAGGCCCAGGCATTCCATAAATCTCATATCCTGACACATGTATCTATGGGCTAGACCTTTGACAGATTTCCTGGAAGCCTTATGATGTCTCAGGTAGCATTGGATTTCTATATTTAATCAAGCTGAGCCCTCTATATATGCAAGGAATTATGAGAGGATTTTGCATTTTTTTAGGATTTTTTTTAGATTTAATTATAATTTGATCCTTTTCTAAAACCAAAGAAATTATTTTCCCTGTGTGGATTCAATGCCATATTTGTTTATTTTAATACAAAAGCAAAATTTAAACCGCTGATTGCTCTCTAGAGTTAATACAAAATAAACTGAAACTGCCTTATTTTTAGGAAATATCAACCTACTTATTGCTATTTTTGTTTAATAAACCCAGCGTGAATCTGAGCAGTGAGGTTTCAAAGATGTGAAGGGGGCACGATTTGATCATAGTCTTGCTTCTGACAGCTCACAGCCTGCAGAACTGGCTGTTACTGAGAGCACTGTATGTTTGGGGGTGGAAAAGAACATTGCTTATTCTTAATAGCTCAGCTGAGCTGTGTCAGTAATTTGGGGTAGAATCTCTTATATGTATCTGAGCACAGGCAAACTCACTAAGGAGTGATAAGTACAGTAGTACTTTTAAGAGTTATTTGGAAAAGAACCTCACTTGAAAAAGGAGAAAATGTCTCATTAAAAATTGGACAAAAGATGAACAAATGTGAGGAATACTTTTATAACAATAATTCTCTTTTTATTTAATGAAAGCTTAAAGATAGGCAGGTCCTATATGGTGCTGTAAAGTAAGTGCAGTATAAATTACATATTTGGGTCAAAGCTATATCTGAAGAGACAGAATGATGTTATTTTGTTTATATACAACCACTAAAAATAATAAAAAATTTATCTATCTGGGTTCCTTCCCAGACTGATATAAATTCCTCATGCTAATCAAATAAGATCAAAGTCCTGTACACGGTAATTAGACACTTACATTGGGATCACTGACAGGCCAAATGATCCATTGTCTACATCCCTCTGTACACATCAAAGCCTTTTTTATTGAGAGGATGAACATTGGTTCCCCTACCACTTTAAGATTATGCTTTGGAATGCTAAATTGCTACATGGGCCTCCATCCAAAGGACTGTTTGAAAAAGCTTACACATGCTAAAAAATATCTACACCAAATAAATTTAAGAGAGATCTTCTATAAATGAAGGTGGAAAATTCTATCTATATTCACATCATGAGTGATGGACTTGCATGTTGAATTCTCCCATCCTGCTAGTATTTCACATTTAAAGATTCTTAATGGGAATCCCAGATAAGATGGCTATGTGCATGTCAAAGGAATCAGATGCTGGCCACCCTGTGACCATGTTCTTGATGATTTACTTTAAGGAATAATTGGATGGTTTGTAACTACTTCTGTGTGCTTTGCAAGCAAATGGATTGCTTTGACATTTTGATGATGTTATTCATCTTTTTGTTTCTGAAGAACTTATGATTTGTGATTTGTTTAATAGGAACAGGTTCCTAAGTAATTTCTCCACAGAGTTATGTACTAATTACCTCAAAATTCAGCATTAGTTTGAATTTTGTGGCATACCAATAATTTACAAGAAAATGATGATGGACCTTTTACTAACATTTTATTATGGGATGAAATCATTTATTTATGCTCCAGTCCATGAAATACTTAATTTGATTCTATGCTAAAAGGCTTTGCTAGTTTTGGATCTGTATACACATGTATATACATATATCTAAATGTCTTTGACATACATTTTCAAAGGATAATAATAGAGCTTATGTAGTAATTTTGTCATAAATTTCCAAGATGTGCTTTATAGTTGAGGTCTGTAGCATTATCTTCATTCTGCAGTTTCTTTGCCTCTTAATTTCCTTCTTAAAAAGTGCGTATTTAATGTTTCTACAGTACGGACTAGAATTAAAATGGCATTGTAAGGAGAAAGAATGGAAAGAAATTACAAAATCTGTAAGAGTTCAGTAGTCTTTGTATTGGAAGGGCTCGTGCATGCACGTAGATCTCACCTGTGGAGTACTGAATGAAAAGAGTATCAGAGTGCAATGGTGATTCAAAGAGAGTATAAAAATACTAGCGTTCCAGGAAAGTATAATAAATCATTCTGAAAAATAGCTTCCATTTCAATAAATGAAAAATAGACTCACATCTTGAATGCCATCTTCAGTTTGAATCACTGCCCTTCAAATCTATAATGAAAACAAGATGAAGATGCACAAAAAGAATTAAAGATAGGAAGAGCTGGAAAAGATTAGACTGTTTATGTAGATTTATAACCTGACGGTTATGAAGCAGATCATTTTGGAGATTTTGACCTTTCACAAAATGAAAAAAACCACCACAGGAAATACTGAATATACTTGAATTGGAAATCTGAATTTAAATTTTAAGGATCATAGTGAAACTGTGGAGTTTTGGGGGATTTTTTTTTAACTTTAGGATTTTTTTATAAGTAATATAAACGTCTCCTGATCTAGCAGTTCTCTTCAATATGCCAAGCATTTGTTGTAGCAGTTAGAGGAAGCTTCCCTAAAAGCATTTTTTTCCATGATTTTCTATCAGCTTGTGAAGTTCTTCTATAGCATCTGGTACCAGACACTGAGGAGATAAGATTTCTGAGCAGCTGAATAGCAATCTGATGCATTGTGACAATTTCTTTGATGATGATGATGGTCCTTTTCATTTTCTGTTGAAAGCTAAACATTTCCTGTAAGTACAGGGAATAAGGAGGGAGGAACTTCACAGAAGATGTTCAAAAGACTGGGATCATTTATATGGTAGTAAAAGAAAGGGTTACGATGAAAGTTTATTAACATAATGTTTTATAGAAGACAAATGTGTTCTTCTATTTGTTATTTATTTTAAAACAAGGGGCAGGATTTAGTCTGTGAAAATTGAGATTAAGTATTTTGTACAAGTTCACACCGCTATATGACAGAAACCAATAACTTTGCAGAACTACAGAAAGACTAGTTTTGTTTGTATTATAGGAATTCAAATAGTTTTGATATTAAGTAATCATGTTTCAAGGCAAAAACTGATTTCTGATTAGTGAGGTTTGAGAAGGTTTCCCCCACAGGTAGATTATACTTGGTTGTTTTAGAGATTTGCCTGACTTTATTTAGTTTTCTCAGTATCTCATAATGCCCATTGTTCTAGAGAAAATTCTGGACTAAGACAAACTAGCAGTTTGGCCTACTGTGGACATATCTATTTGTCTAATAGAGCTAATCTAATTTTCTGCTGGCACTGTGTGTAACTTAGTTTAGGCCTAAAATGTTTAAAACAAAACAGTGGCGCATCCTAGAACCAAGTCATTGACCTGAATTTCGTAGTATAATTTATGTTGCTTGGAGTCAGTATGTTGCGTTTAGGTTTTACAGCCAGTCATCTAGGACAGATAACAAAGTCAAGCACAAGCAACAAAACTTTAGGCCAAGTACTAAAATACATCTCCCTGTAGTGATAATGAGGCAGCATTTACTGTGTTGCTGTGACATATGTGGGATGGCTATGATTAGTTCCTATTGTGATTTTTTCCTCTACCCTATTTTGAATCAGTGATGCCAGTGCAACTATTTGTTTTATTGTAGTCTCATAATACAGTATAAAGAAAACACCATTTAGACTGTCATTCTTGGTAACTTTGTAGGATGTTTCATGGTTCAGTATCAGTAGTTGATGATTTTCATGAATAGCCCTGGCATTTCTGTTACCATCCTTTTCGTGTACTTTCAAGGTTTCTGTGATCTTAGTGCCTTGGATGCCCCTGCTGCAGTTATGTGACTGTTCACATTTACGTGTTTGCTTCTTCTGAAGTTCTTCACTGTTCATTCTAACCAACAATAAGATTTAAATATGTATGTTCATGTATACATACATGTATGTGTGTATGGATACAGGTATACATGTATATAAGAATATGATAATTTCTTAACCCTTACTATGAAATTTTAATTATGGCAATATTATCGGTGTGCATTAGAATTTAGTTCTTTTCAGGTTGTAATGAGTATTTTGGTGGAAGACATTACAACACTATCTTACACAGACACAGGGACCTTGAATCTGGACCTGGGTCACTGTCCTCTGAGCCAGGAGATTCAAGGGCCCTCTGCACCAAAGGTGCTTTTGTTTGGCTCAGACACAGATCTGACCATCTGTAGTCATAAAAGATCTTGGGAATATTTTTGTAATAATAGGGCTGCTAACCTAGGTTAGTGACCAGATTTCATTATGAATAATGCCATTCTGAAGGACTTAGTGATTGTTCTTACTTCTCTTAGAAAGTATGCTTTGTCATGCTTCCGTACTTATATATGCAATTTTATGAATTTTAAACTGCTCTAAAACAAATCCATGGCCCAAACAAGACTATCTGTGCATATAGTTTGAAATGCTGTAGAACGCTTTGTAAATACTGATCATTATAATTACACCAGTGTGCATAGGTATTTTAGACACTGCCTTGAGATGATCAAAGGCTGTTGTCTGTAACAACAAATGAATGATTTCTTCTGTTCCCCATTTTAACTCTGGGCATAAAAGCCACTAATTGCGTTGTTCTTCTACATTTATCAGCCCGCAAGCAATGTAAACAAACAAGGAGTAGTTCAGTGATCCATGGGGATTTTATCAGGGTTATGAGGTATGCTGAATACATATTATATTAAAGGCCATGTTTGCCCTTAGGAAATAAATTATTTCCCTGCATTTCTGTTGGAATATTAAAGATCAGTTGAAGGTATTTACCTTGTGTCACTTATATATTTAATACATTCAATACCGGAGGAAACTATGTTGTTAATTCCCCTGTCAGATGACTTTGCAAACTCTTGCTGGATCAGGATACAGCAATGTATTTTTTTCTCATCATTTTTTCTCATCTATCACATCTTAGAACAACAAACACAAACATACCTGATAAGCTTGGTAAACTGCTGTTTGGTATAGTGATTTTATGTATAACATTTTCATTCTAAAATAAGACAGAGGAAAATATTTAATAACCCTCTTAAAATTATTTTTTTTCAAGTTATCGTTAAAGGGATAAATAACAAATGAGTTATCAGGTATTCATTTATATCCAGGGGAGTTTGACTAGATGATCTCTAGAGGTCCCTTCCAACCTCAACCCTTCTGTGTGTGAATTCCATCAGTGATACTTCTTCTACCGCTGTGCAATGCCAGTTTTATCACCACTGTAAATCAAAACTTTTTGAATTTCTGTGATAGAGACTTGAAGTGATATTGTGAAGTAGCACAGAACTGTACCAGCTACTAGCAGTTTAGGTAGCTCTAAGGGACAAGGATTTTTTTAAAGATGGATGAACGCAGAAATATAAAAGAGAAAGGCTTTGCACTCCCTTGCAGGCAAGAAGAAAGGAGTAGCTCCCACTACCTGTAATGAGAAAAGTATTTGTCTGAAGAACAAAAAAAGAAAAAAGGAAAAGCAGCTACTAGAGCATAATCTGACTGGAGTGTTTCACATTGCTTAACTTTCAGCCCCACTGGTTTATTTTCCATGCTGGTAAGAACTGGCTTCCTTGCAGAGGCGGCGAACAGAAAGGCTGTAAAAGGAGAATCACAAGTTTCTCATCTGTGACTAGGTCAAAACTGGCAGCAGTGCATCCTTGGCAGGAATGTTCACAGAGTGGAGTGTGTGTGATATGCAAAGCTAGGGAAATTATAATGTGTTCTGGCTTCCAGCACGGAAAAGGAGGCAGACAAACGTAAGCCTCACAAACAGTTGGCTGGGACAGGAAAGTGAAAGTAGGAGGAAATAAAGTGGGAAGCCAAAAAGAATGAAGAGGCGTGGCTCAGGCACCCGACAGCTATGCCCAACTACCAGAGAAAACAGAGGTGCTGCAGGTAGGTATTTGATGGAAAAGTAGAACAAAGGAGAAGCCACTCTCACGTGATTTGGAAAAATAGCAGGGAAAAGAAAACAGCAAGGGAAAATGCTACACACTAATAATACTAGGTTGTTGATATCAGTGTCTCTTTGTACCATAGGTTTAAAGTTTGAGGAAATGCAAGAAAAGTTTGGGGAAGAATTCTTCAATATCTGCTTTGATGAGAATGAGAGAGTTCTTCGAGCTGTAGGTGGGACTCTCCAAGACTTCTTCAATGGCTTCGATGCTTTACTGGAGCACATTAGAACTTCATTTGGAAGACAGGCCACCCTAGAATCCCCTTCTTTCCTATGCAAAGAGCTCCCTGAAGGCAACCTCATGCTTCATTACTTTCACCCACATCATATTGTGGGATTTGCAATGATGGGAATGATAAAGGCAGCAGCAAAGAAAATTTACCGTTTGGAAGTGGAAGTAGAGCAGATCGCTAGTGATAAACTGTGCTCAGAGGGGACAAACCCAGGTAACTGCAGCTGTCTGACTTTCCTTATCAAGGAACATGAAAATGCAAATATCACAAAAGCACTTCCACCAGGAACATCCCAGTCTCCCTTGGACCTGAGGATTAGCATCAGCACCTTCTGCAGAGCTTTCCCCTTCCACCTGATGTTTGATCCAAACATGCTGATTCTGCAGCTTGGAGAAGGTCTTAGGAAGCAGCTCAGATGTGACACTCATAAAACATTGAAATTCCAGGACTGCTTTGACATAGTTTCTCCTAAGATCAGTGCCACGTTTGAACGGGTCCTCATGAGATTATCTACTCCCTTTGTAATTCGGACCAAACTTGAGGATTCTGGCTCTGAGAACAAAGATAAGGTAAGAGCATTAATTTGGAATGGTGTGTGTGTATGCAATGGGAGAGGTTTACTTGTTTGGAAAGACGCTCAAGTCCTGTGTATTCTGAAAATCTCACTTACGTCTTCCAAACTTGGAATATTTCCCAGGCAAGTAAGTATTTTCCTAGATTATTTATAAGTTTCGTGTGTGATATTCAGAAATTACCATTCTGAAAAATTCTACACTGCAGAATTCTGTGATATTATTTAAATCAAAGGGTGTGGTATTTTACAAAATGCTGATATCTAATCCTGAATTTCACCTCAGCTGTATTGTGGTAACAGTAATAGTTATTAAACCATTTACTGGGAAATAACTTTGGATGGAGATTGTCTTATTACATACCCTTGAATTATAGTAGGTTTTTGGTATTAAGTGGGATTCCAGCTTTATTCATTGAAGTACTTACAAGGCTTACATCGAAAGCCTGTTCTTGGGTGCCTTGGAAATACTGTTGCCCTATATAAAGGAATTATTGATTTTCAGGACTTTAAGAGTTTCCTAAGAGTGGTAGAATTTAGATGGTCTGGAAATGACTTGCGAAACTACACCTCCATTTTCCTACCTATGCTGGGCCACAGTTTCAGAAAGACTCCCATGGTAGTTGCATACTGGGTTCTGTTATTTTCATCTCCTCTTTGGTCCTGTTTTCTGACACCAATAAAAATGTTTCTGCTTCATTTCCCCCTGGAAACAACATGTTCCCCCAAGAGAAGCAAACTAGTGCCTCTCATTTTGTATTAATTAATGTAATTCAGCCTATTTAAAACCAGAAGGGAGTTTATTTTACAAATTCTGTCCTCAAACTCACCCTATCCTATAATTATGAATAAGAAATGCGGATATGTAGTGGGAGAAGTTCAGAGTTGTTGGATCTGAGCTGTTCTTAGCCATAATCCTGTCTGCTTTTGGAGGAGGCTTATGATGTCCTTCTTTCCTTGGAGGCTGCCCGTCTCTCTAGGAGCCCTGTTCTGCTGTAGAACAGAGTCCCAGCCCTTCGAGAGCTTTTAGCCCTTTACAAATGAGCAGTAAAGCACCCTCACGAGAGAAAATGAGTTTTTGTGGGGCCTCTTTTTACTCACAGTTTTCTTAATTACAAGTGAAAAAAAAAAAAGGATTAAAGATTAACCAGTCTCCTACATGGGTAGGTCTGGACACTTGTGGCTCATTAGAGAGGTGGCAGGGAGTGAAGTTTGCAGTTTGCTGGAAGCAGGTTTTAGCAGGTGGCTTGGAAAACAACTGAGTTTTCAGAGGCCTGTTCTGTACCATCAGCTTGTGCTGCCTTAAACATCTCCTTGCATTACTGTGTTTTTTGGTACCTTTTGTTTTGACCAGGTGGGTAATGAATCAAATCAGCTATGGGCCTGTCTGTGACTCCGGGTAGGGACTGTTTTGGGTCTTAGTGTACAGTGTACAGTCAGCCTCTGGATAGCAAGCATCAACACTAACAGTGAAATAGCAATTTGGACACTCTTGAGAAGCAATTAAAGGGGAGCAGCAGTAAAGGAAATCCTCTGTCTGCTGGCAATTAGAAGACAAATTGTGTCTGGAGCAGAAAGGTGTTAATGAAATAGAAGAGGATATTGGGGAGGTGCAGGAAATGCAGGATAAACACTGTGCTGCAGGCACTGGCATTAATTTGAGAATGTCAGATTAGTTTAAAAATTGTTTCCTCCTGAATCACTCATGTTATTAATACTTTCCAAAAGCTTATTTCTGTGAGTAGCTATTTTACACAAAGCTCAGTGTGTGATGCACTTTACTGCTTATCCCCTTTATTTGCAAAAATAAAGGTTGCACATATTCAGACAGGTCACAATCATCTTGCTTTCCTAGACTGTGAGAGGAGGAGCTTGGCAATACTCTATCTCATGCTCAAGTCCTTGATTTTCTCGTATATATACAAAATAGGTGGAGCTTTGGGATCCTCATGCTCTGTTATTTT
Organism: Crypturellus undulatus; assembly: GCA_013389825.1. NCBI lineage: Eukaryota > Metazoa > Chordata > Aves > Tinamiformes > Tinamidae > Crypturellus > Crypturellus undulatus. Next base: position 402,529 of record VWPW01021500.1, read on the forward strand.
CCCAAAGCTCTGAGCACTCATGGAGCATTTTGAAATGCTTTTGAATTTGCCAACTTTTGTTTAAAAGTTGAATACTGAATGGGTAGGTTACTACTTAGTGCTGTAATTCATTTAGTGTATTTCTCTATTTTGAAATACTGTCACACACCTCTCTTCAGTTAATAGTCTATCCCACTGACAACTATGTTTTTCTGAGTATTTGCTAGAAAATTCTGACTTGGCAATAATCTCAGTCCTTTTCAGACTTGGTTACTTTAAGTGCAATTGAAAGGAGAAATCCCAGAGAAGTCTACCACAGATTTTAAGCTGCTCAAATCTATCAGTGTTTCCTCAAGAATAAAAAGAAAAAATGTTTTAAAACATTTGATGAACCAAGGACCTTTCAGTCTCTCTTCAAAGCACTTTTATCTTCATTTCAATACATAAGATATTTTTAGATATTTTAGTGGGTAAGACAGAATAACAAAAGAGTATTCGTTTAGTTAGTCCTGACATCAACTCTGTGTAGATGAAAGTAAGGTACAAATTGCGATGTGTTCTTAACTCTGCACCCCTGAAGACAAACGAAAAAACAAGACCTGTTCTGAGATTCAGGGTATTGTCCCACTTCTGCAAAGGCTCATTTGGGTGCGGTGGTTTACTGGGTGCCAAATCACTGAAATAAATGACTTGGCTTTATAACCTATCCTAAATTTCAGCGGTAAGGCGTAGGGGGGCTTACACCTTTGCAGAAGCAAAGCCTAAATTAGGCATCACAACAAAGAAAGCAGCAAGAAGGGAAGCTTGGGCTGAGCCTGATTTCTAAAGGGTTTTGCATTGTGGATGACTAACTCAAGTTACGAAAGAGACAACAAAGTAAAGCTTTCAACTCTAGGAAGGTTTCAATGTCTGTCCGTCTCTGTAGAATTTAGCATTTTACCTATACATCTTATTTTCAATATTAAGTCATTTTAATGACTTAAATGATTTGTATAAAAATACGATTGCGTAATGATTTGCACCCCAGAGTTCTGCGTGAGCTGGCGGATGTCGTAGCCAAGCCACGCTCCATCATCTTTGAAAGAGCCTGGAGAACGGGGGAGGTGCCGGAGGACTGGAAGAAGGCCAATGTCACACCAGTCTTCAAAAAAGGCAAGAAGGAGGACCTGGGCAACTACAGGCCGGTCAGCCTCACCTCCGTACCTGGAAAAGTGATGGAACGGCTCATACTGGCCGTTGTCTCCAGGCACGTGGAGGACAAGAAGGTGCTGAAGACTAGTCAGCATGGATTCACCAAGGCGAAATCATGCTTGACTAATCTGATTGCCTTCTATGATGGCATGACCGGCTGGATAGATGAGGGGAGAGCGGTGGATGTCATCTACCTTGACTTCACCAAGGCTTTTGACACTGTCCCTCACAACATCCTCCTGGACAAGCTCCGGAGGTGTGGGCTGGATGAGTGGTCGGTGAGGTGGATTGGCAACTGGCTAGATGGCAGAACTCAGAGGGTGGTGATCAGCGGTGCAGAGTCTAGTTGGAGGCCTGTGTTGAGCGGAGTCCCCCAGGGGTCAGTCCTCGGTCCAGTCCTGTTCAATTTATTCATCAACGACCTGGATGAAGGCACAGAGTGCTCCCTCAGCAAGGGGATGCAGTCCTGTGCCTGGATGCAGTCCTGTGCCAGGTGCTCTAGGTGACCCTGCGTGTGCAGGGGGGTTGGACTAGATGGCCTCTAGAGGTCCCTTCCAACCTTAGGCATTCTATGATTCTATGATTCTATGATTCTATGATTTGTACAAAAATATGTTTTTTTCCCATTTCGGACTAACCATTTTGGTTATTTCATTTTGGAGAAAAAGAAAACTTCTCAGTGTGTAAAACTTTCTGCTATCACAATGCGAAGAGCAAACTGTGGAATTATGCATGAGAGCGAGGTTCAGACACTCAGGGTATTTGACTAGGTGTAGCTTTTCACTTGCATAGATAAAATGTTCCAAATGGTGGTGGGGGGTAGGAAGCTTCCTAAAGCATCCAGCAGCAGTATTTATTTCCCTTTCCACAACAAATGTAGCATTTGCTGACTACATGCTACATTCAAAAAATATGGCTTTTTTTTTTTGCTGTTGTAAATTTACTAACATTTGATTTTATCTTTCACTTTATTATAATATTATAGGTTCAGATTTTTTTTTTAACATTGGGCCCCAAACTGCTGAGGGCTTCACAAAGAAATAAAAATGCATCATTTGTTCAGCAAGCTTTGGTTAATTTTATGTGTCACCAGCTGTTCTTTGGAGCTCTGAACATTTAGAGGCTCTCATTGTTCTAGACACTAAATGCACAAAAAAAAAGAGAACTTCCAATCTGAATGGTGTGGACTTGGTTTCATCCCCATTTTCAACACCAATCAAAGTCCTGGGCCATAAATCTAATGTTTTGATGTTTTCTTGGAGTTTTGAATCTGCATTGTACAGTGGACACATTCAAAGGAGCATGTGGGCAATTCAGGCTTCTGCAAAAGGGTAGGAAATTGTTTAAAGTTGTTAGGTCAGCAATCTCCCTGAATTTATTCAAAACTGTTTGTAATTAAACAGTGTTGTAAGAATATGGAGAAATAGAACCAAACTGCATAATCTAACAGGGTGTAATGATTTGCTAGATCATTTCTTACTTCAATTCCGCCAGCCTTTCTTCCCTCCTTCCATCCTGCATTTTGATCAAATTATCTACACTTACGCATTGGTCTTTTATCTCGTTCTTACTCTGCACATTCAGGATTTTCTCTACGAACAGTTACGACTGATCAGATTTGCTAATATGTGCACAACTCTTTAGATGTATAGAAGCTGAATATGATCTGCCTCTGAGTTTCCAGTTTTCTCATATAGTAAATACCCATTGCTGCCTATTATTTATATTAGTGTGCTACCTAGATACTGAAAGGAGTTTTAGGGTCCTGTTTTTCTACTTCTTGTATGAGCATTTTGCTATTTTTCAGATTTCTAATTTTTATTTAGTCATTTTGAGTGTTTAATGAGAGAGCCTCACTTGCATTAAATATGTTTTCTAAATTACTGACATTGTGCCTAAATAGCAAAGTCTCAAATATGGCTTCTTTATCTGTCTAAGCGATCTCAATCTGCACTTCGCTCTCTGGGAGCCAAACATTTATTTCAGCTATATGGCATAGATTGTTTAGAATAGTTATGTCTTCATACAGAATCACACAAGATTTGAGGTTGGAAGGGACCTCTGGAGATCATCTAGTCCAAGCCTCCTGCTCAAGTGGGATCACCTAGGGCATATTGCCCAAGATTGTGTCCAGGTGGCTTCTGAGTATTTCCAAGGATCAAGATATTAACATATGGCAGATAACATTGTACTCCACATGAATTCATGAAAATCGATGAAATCACATAGGGACTAGGATTTTTTTAAGCTGAGAAAGGCTGGACACTCCAGTTTACCTACTCCAGTTTACCTACTCCAGTGTCCAGAGACACTGGAGTGTCTCATCCCTTTGGAAACCACGTTAACTTGGTAATTTGAGATGTTTCACTTTTGAGCTTTGTGGTATCAACAGTTTCCCTTCCCATCCAAATTTCTGCAGGACTTCCATTAGCTTCATGGAAAGGTGATTCCTCACCTCTCCGAGTCACTGTTGCTGAATTCTCTCAGCCTTGGCTGTGCCTCTTCGTATATGCTGCTCATTTTCACCACGGCTATTCCTTGGTCACGTTATCTCAATTATGTTGCCTTTCCCAAACAGCCTGATAACCTCTTCACCCTAAGGGTGAGACCACGTGGAGATATTTCTCAGTAGGTTGTACGTGTAGCCCAACCACAGGTGGGCTGCTATTCCGTGATTTAACTTGATCTGGAAACTCCTGGATGGGTACCTCCTGTGTACCAGTCTAGCTACCTGGATAGGAACCTGGTCATTCTCTGAGTTTATAAGTGGAAGAGACCATCTGTGATGTGACAGAAATAGTTGCCTCCTTGACAACATGGTGAGAGTGGTGGAGTTGCTTCAGTTTTGGGGTTTATGGGAAAACAAGGACTTACTTTCCTGTTTTCTTTGCCTGGCTCTCCTGCGACTCACACGCCAATCATCCCCAAGAGCAGGGACAGAGCTGCCCTTGTTGGCATCCAACTAGTCTCAGGGGCCGCAACCCAGACCAAGTCCTTTCTGTGGCAGGACAGTCAGAGGATGAATCCTCAAATTGACAGGACAAGCCCTCTTAATCCTGGTTTTGTGGGTACCTTTCTGAAACTATGACTTAGCACGCTTGCTAAAAGGGATGCCAAAGTAGGCATTTTTGCTGTCTTAGATTAAAAAAAAAAAGTTGAAGTAAATCATGAAAGAAATCATTTGGTTCCCTGCCAGATACTGTGCAGCTGTGTTTTCTGTCTACTCCCTGCTCTATCTCAGGCTAATAGCAGTTTTCCACCTGTGAAGTAAGCCAGTTTTTATAAGGACAGTCTGTTAGGCTGCATACAGCTTACTTAATTCAGAGAACCTGTATGAGAACAAATCTGTCATCTAAAACTACATTACTAAAAGTGGCCAAAAGTGTTCTGCTGGAATGTTTTCTCTTTTCATATGCCATTTTATTAAACAAAGCTACCCGAGGATTTCAACAAAATACTATCTTGAGAAATAATTGAGTTTTATTGTGTTAAAATGTTTATTTCCAATATTTTTAGCATGTTTAGAATGTTCTAATATTATTAGTTATATAATAGATTTTATTAGAAATGGGTTTTATATTATAAATATAAATACAATTGCATTTGAAAATTGAATGTATGCAATAGTGTTCGACAAAACCAGCCCTTCAGAAAACTTTATATGGCAAGAAGTTCCAAATAACACATACAGAATAGTGTTTTGATTGTCACGAAACACCAACTCTGAAATGAGAAAACTTCCAGCAAAAGAGAAGTATCAGCATTTTTATAGCTACTGATTGCACAGACTATCTTAGCCAGCTCCTCAGCTGCTGTCGGTGGGGAGGCAAGAGTTTGCAGTAAATGGAGCTGGACTGCACCAGCAGGAATTGGTCCTAGTGTACTGAATTTAAATAAATACATGAATAAAATAAAACAGTCCAGAACCCATATGATTTTAGCTGTGATTGAAGGAAAAAGTCCATAAGTTTAAGTTTCTAATAAACTAATAAACTATAGTAAATAGTAATAAACTATAACATATAATAATATAATATAATATAATATATAATATATAATATACTATAATCTACTATACTATATAAGTAATATAGTAATAAACTCTGATTCATTTTAAGATGTAGACTGATTGATTGAAAGTCAGTGGGAATTTTCCCACCCCATTATTTTCCGTTGTTCTCTTTAACTACAGATTTATTCATCTAGTGCTTTTTCATAGTCCTAGGTAGTGCTGTCCCTTGGTCAGATATGCTGGTCCTCAGCAAGACTTGCAACATATGGCCAAATCTAAATTCCCTCCAAACTAGCATATTGAGTCCCCCAGTGACTGATGGTCATGATAATACTTAATAAAAGAGCATAGGTAAAAGGATAAGCCTGCATTATTTATTTATTTATTTATCTATTTATTTATTTATTTTTAATTTGAGGATGAGAGTTCATCCTTGTGAGGTGCCATCCAGATAGTGGTTCTTGATAGCCATTGAAGGACCAGTCCTTTGTAATTTTATTTAGTTCTACTTTTTGGAACCAGAGGAAATTTTAACTTTCAGCTTCTGTGGCATCCTGTGGCAAGGTGTTCTTCAGTTCACTGCGGACTGGATGAAGATAAAACCTGTCTGGCGTGTGGCACCAGGTACTTGCAGCCAGCACCAGAATTGAGGAAACCCTGGGAGCTGCTCCTTGATTGCTTAACCAGCAGCACTTTCCTGTTGTGCTTCTTGGCCATTGAAAAATATCCTTATAAAAAAAATTACTTCTTTAAATCCAGAAAACACACTGTCCTTTCTTTTATATTGAGTCTCTCCTTATCTGCTGCTTCTTGTTTATTTTCTGGACTGACTAAAGGAAATGAACAGTCCTGAGATTGGCAGAATAATTTAAAGCCTACCACACAATCTTGAAGTATTTTGCCTTTATGCTGTAACTGCTTTTTCCTGCTCTCCTAATAAAATTCAAATAAAGTGGCCTGAAAGTCATCCTAGCATGAGGGACATCTGTCACTTATGTTTTGGAAATGTTAATTCTTCCTAGAGCTGATTTATTCACACTCAGTCTTTGCCATTAAGTTCCCATTGCTTTTGTAGGCTCCTAGATCTCTCACTATCAAATTGTCTCCTCTTTTTGGTAATACTAATATCCTTTTAGTTTGCTTGTCAAAATGTGTTTGGGCATGGATGGTTTTCAGGATGAATTGGATTGGCTTCCTTGACAGCTACTACAAACTGTGATGGGCTATGAGAAACAACAGATGACAAGACTTTCTTATCTCACTAATGGCCATATTTCAGAGAACTTTAATAATACTGTGAAAGTGGCCCAGAATTTTTAATATATCTTATCTACAGCAGGCCAATGAAAATGTCATTTTAAAAAGGTTTTTGGTGATAGAACTGAAAAAAAAAAAAGTAACAAGCTAAAGATAAAATACTCCCTTCCCCATTCAGTTATCTGAAAACTGAAGAAGCTGTTTGTTATTTATTTTGTTGAGTTGGCTATTGAGCCAATTTGACTTCATGGTGACCTGTCCTCTCTTATTGGTGTTATTTTTTTGTGATAAGGAAGCTATTTCCACTTGTAAATGCTCATCTTTTTCTAATTGATAGAAGGCTTTTGAATGGGTTCACAAATTCCACTGCATTGTTACTGAAACAAAAAAAAATGTCATTAATTGTGACATTACAAAATGAGAATACACAAGTGCTATAAAGATTTTCAGGACTGTGTTTTTTCCTACCTCTCTCTTCCCTTGTGACTAAATTTAATTTCCGATTATTCAGAGCATATTTTCCTCTTTTTTTCTTATGTGAGTTTTTGAGCGACTGCTGCTTGTGGCATCACAGACCTCTGATCCAAATAGGTATCACTTCAAAAAGAACAATTTTCTCTGGGATGTTCTGAGTTAAAGAATGAAGATTCAGTTACCCCCTCCCATGCTTTGTCCTGCCCTGGCACTTGCAGCTGGGCCGGGTGCATAGCGAAGCTGAGGTTTTTATGTGTCTCCCTAGAAAATCTAACGTGCCTTAAGGAGATTGGGAAAAGCTGGAGAGTCACCCTGTGGAGTGCACAAGCTCCCACCCTCTCCTGGCTTACCCCTGCAGTGGTCCTGCCTGGCTCGGGAGACCAGGGGGTGGAAAAGTGGCTTTGTCCCATTTTCCTTCCTCTTTTATTCTTCCTTTGAAACCTCAAATTAAATGTATGGGATTCCCTTCCTATTCGGGCTGGAGTGTAGCTTGGAAAACTACGAGTTTAGGGCCTGGCTTGGGTTCTCCAATTCTAGCTTGTAAATACTTATTCTTATGAGTTATAACGTAGCTGTCAGCATAAATTCACTCTTAAGTGCATTAATTTTACTTGTGCTTACTCTGCACACATCTCATGGATGCATGCTTTATTTCCAGAATTGAGCATGCTTTATTTCCATGGAAGCAAAGGTCTAAAGTACTGAAACTGCATTGAAATGGGAACTTTGCTCGTTCATTACTGGGCTAGGGACCTAGGCAGAAAAGAGAGCTAACTGCAGATTACTTTAGATGTGATTTGTACCTTTTCTTGATTCCTTTTGCATGGGCATGAAGCCAAATCAGACATTGTAAATTTTGGAAGTGGTAAAACTCTGAGATTGAAAGGAACATTACCATGACATAACACCTAGCTTATTTTGTGTGCTGCCTCATTATGAATAATTAGTAGTGGTATAAAAGAAGAAGATAATAGCATTTTTTCAAGTCAAGACTCATACAACTGACTTGCAAAATCCAGGCGCTGATTCCCTAGCACTTAAGAAATGTGTTTCTTTTCAACTTTGAACACCAATAGGTGCCTTAATGGAAGCACAGTGGAGAGAAGTGGGATGTAAGTTTGACTGGGTCACATTGTCTGGTATTTTAGTATTATCAAGTATGTGTGGGACTTGCTCTGCTTTTTCCTCCTGAGTCATTCAAGGGCAGTCATTGACCATCATGTTATTGACCATCTCAGTAACAGCAGTCCACCTATTGCCAGACAAGCAGTCCATACCAGCAGTCCTGATGAGCGTTTTAGCGCATATTAGTATTTCACAGGAAAGAAAACCCATATGTTAAGGAGACAGGAATGCTTCCTTGGGAATGAGGACCCTTTGTAAAGCTGTTGAGGGTCGGATCATCATTGTCACATCTGCAATAAGTGGCAGGTGGGCAATAGAGCCCAAACCTTCTGCTTGTGCTAAAAAGTCATAGGAAAAAATAGTAATACAGAGCTCTGTAACATGCTGTCTTGAGGTTTCCTCAATTTTTTATATATTGTTTCAACTTTCTGTCTTTCCTTCTTTTAGAATTAACCTTTTATAGCCTTATATGTTCATATAGTCTTCAGGTAGAACGATCTGTGATATATTTGAAACAAGAAGTGTTACCAAAGATTGTTTCAGTATCATTTTCCTTAAGGAAAATTAATCCACTCAACTCATAAAATAGTATTTGATTTTATTTATTTGTGTCACCAAACTTTGGCTTTTATGAATGATGATGATAAATGTATCCAAAAAGAGAATTAAATCTCAATTTCCAAAAATCCCATAAAGGTATTTAAGCTATTCCTAACATATTAATTTCTTCCTAAATTGGTTGAAAACTGAATAAACTTGTTCCTCTTTGCAGATTATAAGCAACTAATAAGCAGTTGGTTCTTTGATGTCTTGGAAGGAGGTAAACATTTTAAAATTTAATCTTAGATAAACAAATTAAATATTATATTGAATACTTCGACCAATACATATTTTCTCTTACTGTGATATTTATGTGTTTTGTGGCTCTTATTAGGCTTTGTTCCTTTTAAGAGCTGGAATTTGAGCTGCTTGTTTGCACTGGGTAGCAACTTTCTCTGTGTTATTTCACACCAGACTGTGGGACTACCAGCAGAGCAAGGTCTGTGCAGCTCTATCAGGAATATGTGCCTGTTTTAATTCAACTTCTACTTCAGAGTGCTTTATGCCTTACCTATAGGTCTGGAATCATTGTGTGCAAAACAGACTATGGTGAATTTATATTTTGATCTGCGTATAAAAAGTCCATGGGGTTTTAGCTAGTAATTGTTATGTCATTCCCACAGCTTTTTTACATGAATATTACAATGGCTTTAGTGGATTGCTGTTATGACTGGAGTTAGTCTAGAGACCAGACATACTTTTTCCATGCCCCCTGAGTCTAGCACCTGAGTCTAGAATGTCGAACATTGAATTGATAGCTTTTAAAATGCCTATTTTGGTGAAAATATGTCTAGTGGATCCTCCTTAACACAGTGCAGAAACTGTTTTCTAAGTGTTTAAAAAGACTGCTTATATAACTTAGTGTTTCTGAAAATTTGTGAAATAAATGCCTCAATTTAACGTTTGTTGTATTTGTGAGAAAACAAAGAATAACCCCAAATTTGTAATCAATCATCCAATTTCTTTCTTAAGAGGTCAGAGGTATTCAAATTGAGATAACTTTGGAGGCCTTCAGTTATAGCTGTTGAAAGGCCAATAAGTCAGTCACAAAATAAAACCAAGATTGCTTTGTGGCTTGAAAAAGAAAGTAAAAGCTGGGCATATTAAACTCTCTTGCCCGATGTGTGTTGTGGGTAGGCTCCCCTGCAAACACCTCAGGACATTCAATTTTGTTTGAGAAGACAGATAATGCCTTGACATAGAGACATGAGGTATGCATTAGGGGATTCAGATCAGATCATTTTTTGCATGTCCTCTAGGTCAAATTTGCCCAAAAATCAATGCTACTTAGCATCATCTTTTTAATCCTTACTTTCATAAAGCCTGTTGGATGATTTCAGTCATCAAGTGACATTTCCTTATCTGCATTTTTGTTTGTTGTTGCTTGGGGAGGGATGATATGAAAACCGAACTTATAGAGTGATTTCTGATATTAGTGTAAAACTTTTGTAAGGAATTCCCAGTGGATTCTGAATTATTTATGTTTTAAATGTTTTACTGAAGTATAAAAAGTGCTTCCTGTTTTTTGTTTGTTTGTTTTGTTTGTTTGTTTTTTTTGCAAAAAATCTCAATGCTTTCTGCTCTGTTACCTCAAAGGCATCCAAGGGAGTCAAGGTTTGAATGGATTAACAGAGCCTGGGGATTGTTCTCAACTGCGCTTGATGTGATTTTGAGTCCTTTGCAATGCTGGCTCGTGGATGATTCCCCAGTGAAAGTACTTTCTGCCTCCACTGACATTGCACCTGGCAAATGACAGGCAAAAGAAATGGAGAGATCCCCTATTCCCAGAGTTCTGTTATGCCAATAAAAAGAAGACTACCAAGAAAAGAACAGAAGACGCTATGTTTATTTCAGCTCCTCTGAAAACTCAGGGGGGAAAAATACCAGAGCTTGGCGAATATTAAAGGAGATACTTTATACTGAAATAACTTTGATTGTTCAACTTCATAGAACTGCATTTAGTTTTTCATTTTTAAGAGAAAAATACACTATAAAAATACTGACTAAGGCAGTGATGTGAATGCTGTGCAGACAGACAGTGCTGTTTAATTTTGCACATATCATTAAAACGTATCATTAAAAGGGCAGCAAATATTCTCACTCATCTCAGTGAACTGTTTCCTCTTTGCTCCTGAAGGTTTCAAATCCAGTCATTGGATAACTTCTGTTCTGTTTCTTGAATGTTGAATTTCTGGCATTTGTTCCTGGGAATATGGGGATAAAATAGCTGAGAATACTTTCTCTCAGCCAAAAATGCAGAAATATCTGAGAGGTTTCTTAGTTATGTTGAGCAGCATCAGAGGGTCCTGAAGTGCTTTCTGAGCCATTTCGGGTGATAGGGAACTCCACAGAGAGTTCTGGGAACATGGGAGTAACACTGACAAATCCATAAACAGTGCTTAAAAATAACTAACTTACTTTGCTCTGAATCTGTTTTTTCCCATGGTGTCATATAATCATATATGGGCTCACTGAATGTGTCGAGCACACCAGGTTATCATAGCAGACCACCAGGACTTGCAGAGCCACCCTAGCTGCCCTCCGCTTATTCCTCTGCCCTCTGCCTATCCAGAAATTCTGCATCTTTTAGTAGGATATGCTGTGAAACACCTATAACAACAAAAAAAAGATTCAATTTGATCAGTGTTAGTGAAATGAGGTTTGCATGTGAGTGCAAAAGAAGAGACAAGTTCAGAAATCTCTCTTGCAAGAGACAAGAGACAAGAGAGGATAGGATATCCTGACCCCTCAGTGGTAACTTAAGTCAAGGTACAGTGCTGATGTAAGGGCACCATGCTGATCTTGCTGGACCAAAATCTGGCACCTTTTCTGAGGATAAAGAAATTCTTACTTCTTGATTAGCTTGACCTGTTTTTGCCAGCATGGCTTAATCAGGATTGCTTGGGGAGAAAGGTTCTCACCTTGAATGCAGCTATCTAAAATGTAAGTGACTTACTGTGTTAAGGGTGTTACCACTGATTTCAGCAGATCTGTCAAAAAAGTAAGGTAGCAGTCAAGATGGGAAACAATAGTGCAATTGCTCCCTTTAATGTAATCAAGTTTGTTACCAGGCATCAGAACTCAGTAGCATCTAGTTCTTTGACTCATCTCATTTATTTTGAGTAGGGAGAGCAAAATATAGTCTTTAATTTGACATTAAATTGCAGAAAATAAATGTGGTGACGACACCCACAAATGTACTGAGCTTGAAGCCCTTTAGGTGACAGAAGCTGTCCATATGTTCAGAAAATTAGACTTTTATTTCTAAATGTGAATCTTTAACTTCATCAAAACTGCAGTAATTTTTTAATCGAAAGGGACACTATCATAAATAATTGTCTTTAATTTTTTTTTTCTTTTAAAAAATAACTTAGGATTGAACAAAGAGTGGCTTATTGTTGATATTACATTAATATAGATCTCATTTTGCAAAATCATTTTAAAGTCTTTGTTTACCTTTAATAAAATACAGGATATTACCCCATAGTCTTTCAAGGGAAGCAGCCCGTGATTGAGGATGTGGATCATGAAATGACGACATCTTGCAAAAAAACCCCGTTGCCTCTCCTTTTCTGTGCTAAAAGTGTCTCCTGCAGAATAATCCATGATCAAGGCTCTTGCTCTTGAATCTTTGCTTGAACAAGATGTCCATACAGGAATTGTCATGATGGGAGAAACTTTGAAGGCCTCATGTTCCTGTGTTTTGAACTCTGCATTGTTGGGACTACATGTGAATATAATAGAAGAAACAGATACTCCCTCTATGGGGTATTTTGTTGGAAAGTGTGAATGAACTTGACCTTTAAATTGGTGAGGCTTGCCCAGCTCTGAATGAGGAGCCAAGGCACTGCTTTTTGTAGGACAGGGTGCCTGAATTTGGCTGGGGTGTGGTGCAGCTTCCTTGGTCTGCTGGGCAGGCCATGCAGTGGCAACAGGAAAGCAATCTCCAATGGTTCCTGGGTCAGGAAAAGTTATCCAAAATTCTCCCAGAGTATAAGCTGATGGTGAGGAGCTAGTCACCTCACAAGGCCTGCTGCATCCTGACTGATTACTGTGGGGAAGCGATGTTGTAGACTTGCATGAGCTCTTGTTTCCCAGGAGGGAATGAGGCCATTTGGTTTTGGAGTGTGGAAGAGTTAAACTGTGTAAAGCCAGGCCGTGACTTGTCCTTCACCTTCAGGCCAGAGAACAGTCCTGGGCATATACACTTGTTTATAGACTTGAGAGCACAGGAGTTCCTGCAGAAACAGGAGATAGTTACCCGGCAAGATCGTGATCCTCAGCTGAGTTTCTGCAGATGCAAAAGGCATCTGCCATTGTGCAGGCAGGGATCTCTCTTCCACATGTCCCCTTGCAGACATGCTTCACTGTGCCCCTGTCCACTGGGGACAACTGATACAGTGATCACTCTCTGTCCTAGACAATTTTTTTATACACTGGCAGACTGTCATTTAATGTTTTTGCAGCATTTCACATTCTAATTCTTGTGTCTTCTTTTGGATCCATTACCTGTCTACTCTTCCCCATTACTAAAATAAGCAGTGTAACACTATAAAAAAACTTGTGGCATTTTTCAGGATTTGATCACTTAGACAATCTGCGTGCTGGAAACACCATGTAAAATACTTTTTGCCATTTGAAATTGTATTCTGAAGGGTAGATCCTTAAAGTGCATGCATATGGACAAAATGTCCTGCATGCACATGTCCTCCAAATGATCTCCTCTGCTTATCTTTGTTGTTTACCTTTGTTATTTATACTTAATCATTACCCAAAAGATGCTATAGAATGCCCTTATATGTAGATATATAGGGTGTCAGAGTCTCTGAATCACTCTGAATCACTTTAACCAGATAGGTAGTACACAAGGGAAAATATAACAAATCCTAAAAGGTCATGGCTGAGCACAGAAATATGTTTTTTAAGTTCATTTGCTATGATTTAGTACATAACATAGCCATTTATGATTCAGTGTTCAGCACCTAACAACCTACTCTACTACTCAATCACCTTGTTTTAATAAATGTCAATGTCCTGACTTTCCTAACATATTCTATAGAATTCCTTGGTAATAGGAACCCCCGGAACTGATGCTAGAGATGCCTTGTCCCGCTCTATACTAAAACATAGGTGCTCTGAGCATGTAGTTTAACACCTTCAATGTCATAAGTAGCTAAGGGCCAGATTAGAGACATCCTTATGCTTCCTTCTGTTAATTGCTTTCTATAGTGTATCATAGAGCAAATGTTAGTGGCTGCTGTTCAGAGTTTTCATACATTGCTGGGAAATTAGAAGGATTACATGTGGAGGAAGAATAGATTCCATCTTCTAAGAAGCAGAAATCTTATCAGTGTTTTAGGGTTTCTGCATGGGCTTATGAACTGCTGCTGCTGAAGTGAAAATCCTACAATATTTACTGTTATCATCAGTATTCAATAATTATTTTTGATTTAAAAATCAATAGTGAGCATTTGATTGCTATATAGATTAAAAAGCATGAGGATTAGTTCTTTGAGGAGAAGTTCTGTCAGAAAAGTGAAAATCTGTCTTGGAACTTTGAAAGTTAGTAGAACTTCCCCTGAATATTTCTTCAGTTCTTCTGCATTTCTGTTTGTTGGTAGTAAACCTTCTTCTGTTTGAGTCAGAGAAAACAAATTGAAATAAGGCATTTTGCTGAGCAATACTGGTATCCTGCAACAGGATAGGTCTTCCAGTAAACCTGTGATGCCTAAGATTGATAAATTAACTTAATTTGTAGGTTGGTGCCCTTTGAGAAAACGTATCAGTAAGGAGTATTTGTCGATTCACTCCTGCAGATCCGTGAGAAGAACCTGAAAAGTAGCGCTCGCTCCTTGTTCACTAAAATGATCTGGATTTAAAATAACCTCTCCCAGAGGAGTGGGGGGGTGAGGAAGGGGAAGGGTTGTTTTAAACTGGGATCAGAAACAGCCTGAAAAGTTTATCTGAGTGTCCTAGTTACTGGGACCCATTTACTGTGAATATGCTGTTTATAGACATACTTTCTAAAACAGTGGGATTTGGGTAGATTTGAAAACCTATAGGAAACACAAGAGTGGGTATATAGGACATATATAACAAACACAAGCAGGGGCTGAAATATCCCAGCAGATCTTTGCACAGGAGCTTAACTGACACTCGTCTTCCTAAGTAGAGAAGTTCTGTCTTCACTAAATTCAATAGGATTTGAGCAAATGATTTTAAAGGAAACATGATTTTAACTAAGGTATTCAGTAAGATGGTATTCCTTCCACTGAATTCCTGTTGGAAGGAGAGGTGTACCGTACTGCATTATTCAGAAAATTCAGAAAATCTGTTTTTTCAGATGTTCAGATTCAGAAAATCTGATTTTCTGTTATCATCCATTTGGTTTCAGAGATAAAGAACAGTTATTTGGTGGTCTTGCTTACCTGCTTTGCATGGGAATCTGAAAATAAGAAGTGAAGAAACATGTCTGCTTATTTACAGAATGTCGTGCTGCTGAGCTTCCAGCAGCACATCCAATTGTAAGAGCCCCAGTTTGCTTGATTTTCTTTTTTATTTCTTATTAGAGGGTTTGTGTTTTCTACTTTAAAGACCTCTGAAAAGGGAGTAGGAACACATGAATTAAGTGAAATAAAGTGAATAAACAATACACATTGTGATTATACCATGGTAGTTATTTGGGAATTCAGAATTTTCTTACTTTTCCCTTTTTATATTTCTCAGGAACACTTTTATTAATCATGTCAATAATATACTATTTTAAAATGATTCCTTAATTGGTCTAAAATGTGGCATATCATCATTTGTGCTTTTAGAAAAGCATTATTTTTGTAAACACTGCTTAAACTATACTCTGTAGGTAATCACAATGTATGTACATCCGAACACCGGGCAACTTCTGCAGATATCCAGATAAAATATGTGCAAATGATATACTGGACTGTAAGATCTGATAAAAATTATATACATGTATTTAAACTTGAGCTAGCTCTGATAAGTTAAAAATAAAGAGAGACTTTAGCATTTCACATTAAAAGAACCTGTAGTATATCTGGTTAGACATTTGCAAAATTTTACTTTAGAAGTGTTTGCCTGTCATTGTTAAATAAAACAATGTTCCTTTGCGATGATTTGGCTAAGTAAAATATTATGTACTTCCTATATATGTACATGTACTTCGTATATTTGTAAAGTCTAAAAAGACATTGAGATACACTGTACTGAAAGTATTTTTTAAGTTAATGAGGATATTATCTCCCACTAGTTCAGGTTTTTGTTTAGAGCACTAGGTCTCAGAAGAAGTATCTTGAAGTCTAGAATTGTGCTTTAAGCTTTGTCATTATCTGGCAAGTAAGATTGATTTATTTTGATATTATTGGCTGTCAGATTTCTCTAATGCTTTCAGAAGGTAGTTTTAATTAGAGATTTACAATATTTTCTTATCTGTTATTTTTGAAACTGTAAGTCTCTTGAATTATTTTGTGTAGAATTTTCTTGCATTCAAAATCATGATAAGAGTTATTTGTAAATCAGTAAAAAGCTGTATCTATCAGACACTGCACTGTGATGAGTAGACTGAAGCTATTCTAACTCTGTTTTCTAAACCAAACCATGATTTAAACATATTATACATATCTTTTGAAAAATGAATGATATGTATATTTGGAAATGATGCCATGTTCTGAGCAAGGACTGGTGAGAGAAGAGTTTTAGCCGCTTTGCATGTGGAGCTCAGCATCCAGGCTGCTATGCGGGATCCTTGTTCGCCAAGGTACCAGATATGACGAGTTGTTGAGGCTTCAGGCTGCTGGTGCACCAGATATCAGAAGCTGAGGCTTTTGCATGGGAAATGCTTTTCTCGTCACTTCCTTTTATACATATTACAGGCATGCCTCAAATATTGCTTCATTTTGCCGCATTTTAAAAGATTTCACTGACTCTTTAAGTAAAAACTCAGTGGCACTGTAAGTAGGAAGAGGAAAAAAAGAAGGAAATTAGTTTTAAAAGGTAGTTTTCCTCATATAACCTGATGCCTGGAGTAAAGTTATAACATTTTATGTTTGTGCAGTTATGATCTGTCAAAGTATTATTTGTTTATTAATANGTTTTATGTTTGTGCAGTTATGATCTGACTGTCAAAGTATTATTTGTTTATTAATAGACTTTTTCACAGTAAAGATAAGCTACAGTAATAATATAGTGCCAGAGCTTTAGTAAATTGATGTGTTTGGCCATTTCAGAAGTCCAATAGGAACAAAATGTTTTCTTTGTTCTGGTATGAAATTGTTGGCTAAACACAAGAACATGTGATAGCCCATGCTATGTGTTGACATAGGGCCAAGCCAGCAGTCCTGATATGATTTTCACAGTCCAAACCATTTATAGTTTGTTCTCAGATACGGTCAGCAAAGACCTTGAACTGAATCCATATCCACTGGGACAATAGCAAGTCTTCCAAAGGAAAAAAAAAAAGAAAAAAGGTGATGAATACCTAAGAAAATATTAACATATCAAACTCAAGGAGGTTTATATTAAAAAAAAAATCTTCAAAATTCAAAAATTTAATTAAAAAAAGAGTAGGGTAATGCTAGAACTAGGAAGCCCAAGTGTGAAGCAGTACTATTTAGAGAAATGTTTCAGTCCGTCAAACACAGACATGGTGGTGGCCGAACACATTTTGAACACTAAGTGCAGCAGTGGCTGTTCAGAATCATTCTTTAGAAGTGAATATGTTGAAAAAATATAATAGAAAATTAGAAAAATAAAAATATAACAGAAAAATGAGTGAGAACGTCTAAAATAATTATATCCGACGTTTTTGAAATTCAAAGCAGCGTCAGTCTCTGCATTTTGCATAGGCAGGTTTGCCTGCAAGGGCGGGTCTTCAGAACCAGGCATGGCTGCTGATGACGGCAGCAGCGCTCGGCTGTCTCCTTGCACTGCTGCTGGTGTGCGGCAGGCAGCTGAATACGTGGCATGGCAGACACAACGCACATCCTTTCTTGTCCCTTTTCACAATTTAGTTCCCAGTCTCCTGTCTAGATTTACCCAGTCTTGAGTTACCATTTCTGGAAACTAAAGCTATTATCTTAATTCATGCTTAGCTCCTCTATATCTCACAAATGTCTCATTATATCATAAACTTTGGAAGGGGACGAGGAATGTGAAGAAATAGGAAGGACTATTTGCTTACTAAAGTAGCTCCTCTCTCCATTTGCAACCAAGCTGCAGAGATGGGGGATAATTCCAGCCATTTGGGAAGGGAGCTTGGATAGAGAACTTGTGCTCAGGTGGATCTGCTCAGGTGAGTTGAGTTTTAGAGCCACAAAGACAAATTCTGGTTATAGTAATTACTGTAGTTAAAGTCTGAAAAAAATGGCCCTGAAGCCTCTCCTTTAAATCTTTGTTCAAGTTGAATTGTGTTAGTGAAATATGGAATAATTTGTGAATTATGATTAACTGAGTGGAGCATAATCCATTTCAGCAAAGGAATGAGTGAACCTTCCCCTTAAATTTTGACCTTAATATTTGACAGAGATAGAAAAAAGTAGTGTGGACTTAGTATTGTTATTATTTGAGGCAGGACTGTTCCTTTTTTTTTTCTGCCCTCTTTATTTATATAGCGCTACAAGGTCCCGGTTGTGTTCTACAGAGGTGAGTGAAATCCCTCTCACTGGCAATGCCCGTGGGGCTGCTCTGCTGAAGGCAGCCAAACTACTCTGGTTTCATTTTACCACACTTGCAGCTGTCTTTAAAATCTGCTTCAAAAGAGTATTTATCACTATCCTTATGACTTGGCAACAGTTGAAAAATATTCAGATTATTTTTTATGATCATGCCTTTGAATTTTTGGAGTATTACCTTGTTCTTAATAATCTCGATGAAAGTAGTAGATGTTTTGCCTGTATCCTTTCCAGCAGGTAAAATACTCAGCCCACTTTCCATGAAAATGTTCATTATTTAAATTGCACTTAATGCTTTAAAAAGGTCACTCTATTTCTCTTCTAAAGTGAAGAAAGCAATTTAAAAACTCAGAACTAATCACAGTTCTCTTTCAAATCTGGAGTTTTGGTTTAGGCTCCCTCTGAAGCAAGTTAGAGACTGATGGGACACATTACAGACGTTAGCTTCTCTTCAGATTAACTCTATCTAGTAAAATAAGCATGAATACCATTTGTACTTAATAAAGCAGTAATTTGGAAAAAGTAAATTGGTTGCTCACGGCTATATGAGGTGAGTAAGTAACACATCTAAAAGATAATAGCACTATATTCAGTTCATTTCCTTATCCTTCTAGCTATATTCAACTCTTTTCGTACTTTTATGTAGCCTTTTATTACATCAATCTGTAATTTAATTTCTCCAGTGTTCTAGATGTCTCACTTTTCCATTTGATCCTATATAATGATCCTTTCCATTTCTTTAGTACTTTTGAGTTTGCTAAAATGTATTTTCCATTTTGTGTTGACTCTTTTTCATTATAATCCCAGTAGCAGTGCACATTTTAGGCCCATAATGGGTCTAATTTCCTGTGATTGCACACAACTTGTTTGTAAAATACTGTTTCAAATCTGTTAGTTTTTATTTTTTTACTAGCTCTCCTATTTGCAAGACTTTCCCAACATTTCAGTAGCCTGCTGTTTGGAGACTTTCTCTAATTTCTGTCTAAATGTATTAGCTTGTGTGTATTTTTTGTGGGGCAGAAGGTGTTGAAGCTACTGCTATTTCTCAGCAATGTAAATCCTGATGTTAGGATGCTCTCATGAGATACAAAATCTGAGTGGCCATACCCTAAGCAAAGGAAGATTTCATTAGTGTAAAATACTGTCAGATGAGAAAGGAGACCTGTGGAAATGTTTCTTTTTCCTTTCCTTTTCCTTTTCCTTTTCCTTTTCCTTTTCCTTTTCCTTTTCCTTTTCCTTTTCCTTTTCCTTTTCCTTCCTTGTTTAATTGTAGCTTACTGTTTATATCACAGCTCATTAAGCTTATGGAAAGTAGAAAGCTGTGAGGTGATATATTGAAAGCTGAAGTTCACTATATGAATTTGCTCTCTAGATATGTTCTTTTAACTGTGTGATTGATTACATTGTTTCTTTGGCTGCTAGCATGGCTTTTAAAGCCATATTCCAGGGCTTTTTTTTGTTAATAGAAATGAGCCTTAAAAATTCTCCTGACAGTTTAAGTCCGTATGATTCAGGGAAGCTCAGAACCAAAGATGTTTGATTTGATCTGCTGTATGTGCACTAAAAATCAAGGTCAGATTTATGATGTAATTATCTCCAAAATAAAAGCTCTGGAATAGGCCCGTTTCAGAAACAAATAATAATGGAAATTATTTTTTGTGAATAAAAGTAACTCCCTATTTTCAGTGTAAAGAACACGTTTTTGATTTTATATTAATTTTATACTGGAATGACTCTGCTTATTTCAGAATAATTACTCTGGTTTGTATAAAATGTACATAATAATAAGCTCAAGCCTTTAATATAGGTCATACTACTGTGTCAGAAAATATTGCTGACTGAAACTCACATAACTTTTGTTTTGATGTTTCCAAGGGAGCACAGCTTGCTTCCCACTGCCAGTTGGTTTCACCATGTGTGGAAGAGGTATTTTCTTCTTGTTGTATGCTCCTCTGTATCGCTTTAAAATTCCCTTTTACAATGACTGCATATTTCCCTCAGCATCTGCAGTGCCTTGGTGTTAAGTTGAACCATGCTTTCATTCTAATCTTGATTCACGGGTGTATTGGGCACCGCGCAGACTCAGATGTCTCCGGTTGTAGTGCATTGTAGCTGATTTTACATTTGGGGTTTTTGTTACTGTTCTTTTTTTTCTCACTGAACGCTTCCATCACATGGACTCTTTGAGTCTACATCCTTCTGCAGAATGGTTCCTATGGTGACACTGATGAATATCTTTCCGTGCGCCCTCCATCCGATCCACACTGTTTTTATAATGTCTAAAAACAACCTTTTTGGTCTATAGCTTATATCCCAGAGCAGTTTTAGTGCCTATTTTTACCTATAAAGGGTCTTAATTACATAGCAGCGTGTATACATTTTCAGTTCTTGTTCAGTTTCTCTTACTCTGTCCATATTTTCTCACCGCCAAAGAATTTACTTTGGTAACTGTTCTCTGCTTGCAGTGCCTGACACCGTTAATGCAGGTGGTTACCCTCTAGAAGGTAGACATACCCTTGACTTCTAAAGTGTTTTCAAGACTTTGCTACTGTTTGAGTAAATGCTACGTGTTTGTGAGTGTTGTATTCACAGGTCATCATCTCTACTTGATTAGAAAGGTGCAAGAACAAACTAGATGGTATCTTGAAACAGTTTCACGAACAAGTTCCCAGAAGGCAGCCAATATTGATTTGTAGAGCATGTGCTTTGCCAGTCTGGCAGTTCACTTGTATATTATTACTCTTTTGGGAAGTGTAAAGTAATTTAGAAAACTTTTAGTGAGAGTGCTACCATATAATCATTACAAGGTAAAGTATGAACTGTGGTATAGAGCTTTCTTACTTTTTATGCTTGTTGAGACTCTCAGCACAGGATAATCCCCAAAAGCAGGTGAAATACACAAAAGAAAGTCTTTAAAGTAATGTGCAGATTATACGTTGTAGAAATCACCAGTTAAATTATTATGTAGCTGACAGTACAGGTTTTGAATGAGGTAGGTGCTTCTAGAGTACAGTGGATTTAATAAAACAGTTGGAAAAGGTGACTTCCTCTCTAACTATATAAGTGTTATTGTTTTTTTTTCTGCTATTTATTGTAGTCTCTGCTTTGGGAGTAATGATAATAGCATTACAGCACATGATCCCTGTCTTAAACACAGGCAAATTCTCCTTCAAGATACTTTTTATTGACAAAATTCTTAAACACCATAATTTGGTGTTATCAGTAGACTCTTTGATTTACATAGTTGATGAACCTAATTCCCTTGAAAACAGGAGTCAAATATGAGAATATGAGTCCTTACGGTGTTTTTGGAAATGTTCTTAACAATTATTCACTTTTAATTTTACACTGCTAGTAAGTCTCTTGCATATTTTTGCCTAGAGAAGGTTTTTGAGAAATGACTGCAATCTGGAATATTTGTGTTGCGATGAGACAGAAATGTGAAAGCCAGAGTGCTGCCTGCTCAAATGCAAAATCTATAAATAATGTCTGCATGTTGTAAGAACAGCATCTTGCTGCTACCTACCCAAGATAACTGTTGTCCCTAAACTAATTAGAATTATGGCTAAAAATATCTTGTTGCAAGAACTTTACATATTGTCCTCTTAAGTATCCAAGGAAATTGCTTTGGCAAAGATTTCCATCGGGGCAGTAACTACTGTGAGAAACTACATATATTCCAAGCTGAAATCAATCATGATGTACTTTCTCTGTGCCTGGGAGACATTTGGACATACAGAAGAATGAGCTTAAGATACAGCTGAAATGGAGACTAAAGTGTGAAGAATGAATTAAAGTTATTCTAGGACCCAGGCCAACTGGTTTCATGGGTCTGTATATGTCCTGTTAAGTGCTCCATAAGTGTGTCTTCCTCTGCTGTTGGGCCTGCTCTTACAGATCTCACTTAGTAGGCCCAGGGACCAACACTGCTATAGGAGAAACAAAGCAGAAAAATGTTGAATACATCAGCCTTTCCTTAACTGTTGGTTTGCTTTTTTTGCTGCCTTCTACTAACTTTCCCCTACGCATCTTTGTTGACTCTCAGTTGTCTTCTCCCTCCTGGTGTGGAGTGTGTTCTGTCATCTGAGTCCATCTCTTTAGTTGCTCTGTCCATCCACTTTCAGTTTTTCTCTGCATTTTCATATGTTAAAACTTCCTTCTCCACTATGACTATCTCTGTTCCATGGACTACAACGAGTCTCCTGGTTGAGATCCCTGTTTCAATTTTTTGCCACCAAATTCTTTAACAGTTGGATAGCCTTGTTCTTTTTATCCCTCTCACCTTTGCTTCAGATACAGCTTGGAAAGATATTTTATCTTCTCTGTATCCCAATAAAACACATTTTATTTCTATTTTGCCTCTGTTAAGACTAGAAGGTAGGGATGCCACAGACTAATGAGCCTCTCTGTGCTTAGTTTATGTGTTTGCACCCAGCAATTCCTCTGGTATCCTGGAAATTGCAGGAAAATCTCTCTTAGTGTACACAGGGTATATATCTGCTGAAATCTGCTACCAGCTGTTCAATCACCACATTTTTAAAGGGTCTCTGCATTTGTTAATTTGGATGAGTTGACAGAGAGTGGCAGAAGCATATGACTGATACAGATGCTAAATTTCAAATTCATGCTCTTAAGCAGAAAAGTATTAGAAATCATAAACTAAGCTTTTTTTGGCTACTTTACTGAGATTGAACTGGTTTCTTGTTGGAGTTTTTTTTTTTTTGTAGGGTTTCTTTTTTGAAATAGCTGCAAACCACTTTGGTAGAAATTCTCTGAAACCATGCAAGCCTGAGGGAGACACTGGAAATTGAAAATTTCAGCCTGAATGATTCAAATATGACAAAGTTATGAGCAGTGGAAAATGGGATCTGTTAATAGGAAATGTTTGTCACCTTTAGTACTAAAATAAATTTGTAATATTGCTCATGATGCAGACAGAGCAGCTTATAGACACAGTGTTTTTTAACTTTCTCAGGATGTACATAAAAAGGATAATACAGTTGAAATGCTTAAATGATATTGGCTCATGACAGTGAGCCAATAGTTCTTTGCAGTTGTTTTTAACAGATATAATTAATAAAGGAGATTATGACCAATGCTATCTCACAAATTACATTTATGAGAAAAACACTTTCCCTATGGTACAGGGACATAGAATATTATGTATTGATACCTCAATTATATTTTAACATTCATACTTAAAATTCCTCCCTTTGAATATCTTTGGAGAATCAGGACATTCCAGTACAAGATATGGTGCATACATGCATATGTATATTTGTTGCTAAGTTTGCTTTTGTTTTATTTTCTGAGTTTCATTCCTGAGCTGATGATTGTGGTGTTTGGGCTTTTGGCCTTCGCTTGAAATGCCTGCCTGGGCTGGGAAAGAAAGCTTAGAAGGTGATACCAAGGAGAAAAGAAGGCAAAAGGGCTCCTTGAGCCGGAAAGTGGTGAATGCCATTCTATTGCACTCCCACTGTGGCATTATTTTTTCTAGGAAAAAAGCAAGATCTAGGTAGAGGCTGCAAATCTGTTGTCTAATCCGGAGTAATATGATGTGATGCCTAGTGCGAGGTGGAAGGCATGTTCTTTGGACTTTTGTAAAATTATACACCTATCACAAAAGTGACTGCAGGTATGAAGTCTAGATTCCTGATGGCCCTTTCCAATCTGAGATTTCCATGTCTCTTCCCCTCCCAATGTGGATAATGCTTAAATTGACTACTGAGAAGATGCCTGAACATGTCTGGGTTACTGGAACATTCCCAGCAGGCATTACCAGACCCTTGTGTTTTCTGTTTGCTTTATTCGTTTTTCAGGGCAATAGACCAAGTCTGAAGATGAGCAAAGTAGTGAACTTCTAAATCATTGACTGCACTGTGTAAATAGTCAGTTTAATTCAGGATCTTGTCTCTCTAAGGCCAACAGCATGTAATGGAAGACAGCTGCAAGGTGGAATGCAGATGTAGTTTGTTGGGGAATCTTTTCATATCTCCTATCTAGTACTGTGTACATTTATTTTTTTGTGGGTTAACTTTGGATGCTTTCATTATCCATATAAAGGACTAAAGGTTTTCTAAATCTTTCCAAATTCTTAACATGGATGATTCTGTATGGTAGTTGAAGAGATTTATCTTTTATTGTTTTAAAAATAAACAAACAAAACAAACAATCCCTCTTCTGATTTTAATTTTCCGTATTCCTGAATTGAATTTTGCCTTTCTCCTTTGTGAGAGAACATTAAACTTATAAGCTCAATACTCTTAATGTCTATGTTACAGATCCCCTCCAGCTTTTTTGGATGCTTACTTTATAGCAGTCTGTGTGTGTCTCTAGTTAAATAAGTTTTTACTATTTTAATTTCATTGTGGGCTTTTTGGATTTGTTAAGATAATTAATGAAAAATCAAATGCAATTCCTTTAAATATCTTAAGAACGTAGAAAAAAACAATAGTTTTCCATTATTTTCCTTAGTTTACTTCCAAACTATGACAAAATACTATATATTCGTTACAACTCCTTATTGTCTTCCTATAAAAAACTTAGCCTAGCACATTCTAAGTGTTGTAAATGCCCTCTCCTTTTCCAGAGTGTTCCTTTCAAATGAATTCTGGTCTATTTTAGAAAAGCTGTCCGATTTATTCTCTCTTATGCTTCTCAAGGTATAGAATGGTTCTCTTCTAATCACGACATGAATGAACAGGCCTACAAGTGAGGAAAGACTTTATTCACAACTTATATGGTCAAATACAAACCTTTTTTATCTGGCTGAGCTACTAACAAAAGAGAGAAAAAAGGATTGTCGCTTTGAACTCAGCTGAAAGTTAGTGTCTTAAGAGCTTTCAGCTCCCCTGTCTGGGGACCTTCCCAGCCTACTGGCCATTGCTCTTTAATCATCTATTTGTTCCAGTATCTCCTATTCTGACTTTTTTTTTCTCAGTCTGCGCCCCTGTGACTCTGACCTTCTTAACACCTTTTGTGTGAAGAAAACTGTTACAAAGGCATCATCTCACTGCCCTGCCTTAGCTGCCCTTCCTTACTCTCCAGAGTTTTGTATGTTTTAAATTACCTATTGGTGTGGTGGCCCTATGAATTCATTGCTCCTTTCACAAATAGGATGAAGAAGCCTACCTGTGCGCTTGGGGCAGCTGCCCACCCTCAGGTGTGGGCAGAGCTGGTGATGGGTGGTGGGAGCCCTGATCACGTCTCACCTCACCAGCCTCCCATGGGGCTGCCGCAGGTGAAACTCAAGTGCAGCATGTGTTCAAAAACCTAACAACTGCTTTAAAAATGACACTTCATAAATTTACCAAAGTGAATTATATGATGTGATTGTCTCCAGCAACAGGGAGCTGGGCAAAATTAAGTGGCAGATCCTTAATGACCTGTGAAGTAAATGACTGAAGGGGAATGTGAAGTGCACACAAAATGCCAGGAGCATTTTATATCCACTCTGTTTTAGTGAAATGCACAGTGAATATTAGACTGTCTGGTTTTAGGTCTGAGTCTTCCTAACCATGAAAAAGGACATATGAAAATTATGATGAATTATAACTTCTATTCTATAAATCAAATGTTACAACTTAGCTAGGTCACTAAATAAATCTGTATAGGATCTGCAAAAAAAAAAAAAAAAAACAGTCTGCCATGCTTCAAACTAATGGCTTGTCAAAGGGCTGAGTTATTAAATCCCAAATACCACAATTTTATAATGAACTCAGGAATTCAACAGCTTTAAGGACTTTAAGGAGATAACATCAAGTATGTTAGTTATTTACAGCCATAAAAAAGTGGTGGAACAAACTGGCACTTGAAGGTAACAACCAAAATCTAAATGCTGTATGCTATACAACAGCATTTTCTTATGCTGCTAAGTTAAGAGCAAAGACTAAAACTGGTATTTAAATGTGCCTTGTATCCCCTTATGGTTAGGATATTTGTGAGACCTGTAGACTATGTTATAAAACAATTAAAAATTGATGATAATGGAAATAGATTGTTTGCTGAAGCAGCTATGAGTTTGTGATTGATAAAGAGTGATTGCTAATGACAACTGCCAACATGATTATGTGGCAAACAGAAATAATGTGGGGCCTGATTCTTCACTGCTGTAGATTATTCATGATCATTCAAACCTGTATAAAGTGATAATAAACATCATGAGTGTACTATTGCATTTGTTTAGCCTTTGAATGATAAGATTACTCAATTCTAGGCAGTGAAAAATTAGGGTTATCACAGTTTCAAAGCTGATTTCCAAGTCTAGCTTTAGGTACATATGCTAGCAGGCTGGCATGAATTTAGGTTGGTTGAATTCAGGAGTCCAAACTTGCATGGCAGACAGGGCATGTCAGACAGATTGCTGTGCATGAAATTAGCATCTAGGATTATTCGTTAGTAAATTTCTTCTCAGTTTCATTTCCTTTAACTAAGTTAAATATTTGCAGAGACTTCGCAGAATAAACTATATAAACTATAAGTGCTGGATTCTATGAGTCTCATCTTCGGCTTTTTCTTGCTTTTTTTTTTCTTGGTTGTGGAGTCAAGAAATCCTTGGTGCTACTTAGTGGTAAAGAAAGACTGTATTAATATGTTTTAAACATTCTGGACATTTAAAATGTGTTTTCTGAAAACAGAATATCTATTCATTCATTTCATTTGGCTATTCCTCAGTTTTGACTTTAGTCAAGTACTGCTACCCATCAGAATGCCAGTTAGACATAAGTGCATTCTCAAGGCTTGGAACATATAATAATTCTTTACATATGGATTAATTGTCGTGAATGCACCAAAACTCAAAGATTTTGACCACTGGTAAATCTAGTTATTCTTCATAGATATATTAGATATAGAAAGGAGGTGTATTGACCCATTCATCAACTGGACAGGCCAAAACATGTTTAAAATCTTTCCTACAAAGAGGACAGTATAAGTGACTAGTCAATCTTCATTATTAATGACAGAATCAAATAGTATACCATGTGTGGAAAGCATCAGCCTGGCATGTTTCATTTTCTATAAGGAGCAAATGAAGTGAAACTCTTGTTTGTAGCATACTTCACTTTCATAGAAAATCCAGGTAGCGGTCACTTTTAAAAAAATTATTTTTGCAATATTATGATTACAAGATCATCTAGGCTTGATGGGTGTAGTGGAGGTCATAATGAATCTTTATTGGTTTCAGTAGGGATATCAAATATCTTTCAGAGGAGATAAACTGAAATACATTTGTTAAATGTAGCATAAAAACACTTTCCAAAGATTTTTCTTTTTCTTTTGCAGCAGCTCTGTAGCACCAGTTTGATGAATTGTCCTAATTAGCTCTGAAGAAATTTGTATGAAAATTAGGTGAGACTTAAAAAAAAAAATAGTGGCATGCTCCAGACTCATTATAGGTTGATTTATATGAGGAATTAGTTTGTCTATCAGTTGGGAACAGGCATCATTTATTTATTTAATTTTATTTATTTCACACCCAAGATCATGGTAGCTGACTTATTAGTGAGATTAGAAAGGGTATCCATCATTGCCAAAATGGCCTGCTGACCCGAGATTTCCTTCCACTCTGCTGTTCCTCCTGTGACTGTGATATGTTTCTTCTGCTGTACATTCAAAAGAGAACAAAAAATGTACTAAAACCCTGTTCTCTTGCATCCTAAGGGGTCCAGACATAGAAATTTGGCATTTTCACAAAGAGGGAAGTAGCGAAGTAGGAGGTTGCTGTCCCTGATGGCTCTGAGTGTATCTGAAGGGAGCTACTCCTCCAGACTAGAACTGAAAAGGGAAACAGGTACCAAAACATCAAATTCCTAGATGATATATCCTTCCCTACCCTCAAGACGATGTGGAAGAGGCTCCTCCACTCTCCATATGAGGTCTGGTAGAAATCACAGGCCTTACAGCAGAATCCAGAATGAGGAGTTCACAGCAAGGCTGTGTAGTAACAGAAAATACAAGCTACAAGGGCATGTTTGGAAATGCCTTTTTGGGATCTAGAAACAAGAATCTTCCCCTAAGCTGATGAAGATTTACGCACTGTAGACAAAGGAGACTGAGAGCCTCTGTGTCTATTCTTCGGGCAAATATATTAACTGGAAGGGAACTACGTTGGAAACGAAGTTATTGCTTTTTAGGATTCTACTATATCTTATACAAGATGTTGGCCACTAAGTGTTGCAGCTGATACAGCTCTGGGCATTGTAGGCAGGCACCTATGGTGGGTTTGGGTCCAGCAGGGATGCCCATTGAGCTTGTCTTCCTCTGACCACTGTGTCTGGCATTTTAGACCATGGGTAAGGACATGTGCCTGAAGGTCCTGTTTTAGGTGTCTAAATGCTGTAGTTGGGTCTTGGCTCACTCTGGCTGATAAAGAATAATATTTAAGAGTTTCAGAGATTGTAATTTTGAGTAGATCACTTCTAAGACTACTCATTGTAGAATGTAGAGGGGAAACAGAAAAAAAGCAGCTTCTCAATTCATTCTGTGAATCAGTAACAACAAAACAACTAAGGGATGTTATAATAAAATCAATATCTTCCTTTAATACAGTTCCCTTTATGCAGTCTGTGCTATAAATGGCAGGCTAGCAAACAACATTCTCCATGTTGCCATGTGTTTTAACTCCCTAATTTGGCTATTCAATTTGAATTAGAAATCCAACAGTGTCTGGATTTTTAGACCCTTTGGCTAACAGAATAGATGGCTTCAGCATTGTCCTAGGAGAAAAAGAAATGCTACAGACTGTGCTAAATTAACTCCATTTCTTTAATTTAAGGGGTACACACTTACCACTGTATGAAAACATTTATTTATTCTTTTAGCAGTTACACTTCTTCACTAGTTGTTTTTTTGAAGAGACTTAGTTTAGAGGAAAGAAAATTAACAGTTCCTTTTGTTTGGCTTCAGAGATTATATTTTATAATTCTCCTTTGAACATTTATAATCTTTTAATAGCTGTTTTTCCCAGACAACGTGACAATAATTGCTGGCTTAAAAAAGAGCAGTTTGATCAAGTTTGAGTGCTGGCCTGATTCTATATCCATTGAAGTCAGAGAGATTTCTACAATAAGAACAGGCTCCATGATTGTTTCTTTTCTTCTGCCAAATCCTCTTTCAGTCATCCAAAACAGAAGAATTCTGCTTGCAATCACAGTCCTGTAAATCTGGCATAGCTGCATTGACTTAATGAGCTTATATTTGTATAGACCTGTGTAAGTGGACAAATATATGCTAGTTGGACTGTTTCCTGTTAGTAGGGCAATGTACTATGTAATTGGTTCTATCAACAAGACTTACACAATATTCAATTCCATTTTTTGGTCTATGTATAGGATCAGATGAAATATATCAGATTTTCCGGTGGACAAGAAAGGTACATTATCCTTGAAAAAATACATGTTTGTCTGAGGCCTTTCATCCTTTATCTTGAAATAAAAAATAATAATAATAAAGAAAAATGTATTGTTCTGGCACATTTTCTAATGCTTGTCTGTCATAAGTATTGTGATTTGTCAGAAGTGTAATTGTTTGAAGGTTTGGATCTTAAAAGAAGCAACACTCAGAAGGTGCTATCTATTATTTATAGCACCCACGAGGTGCTATAGATAGAAGATCTAGAAACACATAGTCTGAATCTTAGACAAGTTGCAGTTAACAAAGGTGAATAAGAAGATGATAACAGATCAAAAAAAAAAAATTATGGTGAAATTCACATTCTCATTATTTTAGTCAGGATGAGATTTTAGTATGAAAAAGATATATTGAAATAACAACTATCTTCTGTAATGATAAGAAAACAAGAAAGGAGTTAATCTTTCGTACATAGATGGATAACTTTAGAATGAAACATTGGAAAGAGATGGTATATTGTTCGATTTAGTTGTGATAATCTGGGTGCTCTCAGGCTTGCAGAGATGAGAATTACTTAGAGAAGATTTCTCATATGATCCTTGATATATTTATTTTTGCTGCAGCTTTTCCAAACAAGAAGAGGTTGTGTTTCGATTTCTGGAAGATATTTAAAAAATAAAAAGGGAGAGAGAGAATTTTATTTTGATAAAGTCAGAGAAGCAAAATAACTAAGGGTAAAGCTGAATTGTCTGCTTTTTTTTTTTTTTTTTTTTTTACACAGTTTGGCAGTTACTCTATACTTTGTAGTTTAAGTTTAAGTTTGAGCATAAATAAAGCATATATGCTTTATGTTATTTATGAAGTAAAAGCCATTACCTGTTTTTATTTCAATATTGGAACACTTGTAGGAAACTTAGGTTATTCATATTTCCTAAAAGAATACAAAATTTAATTCTCATTTGAGCCTACCATTTCAAACCACCTTGGTTCTCATTAGGGTTCTGATAATCTATTGTTAGCTTCATTACCATCTGAAATTATTGCAATCTGCTGCCTTTTGTTTTGATTCAAAGTCCGTAATTGTGCCACATGATGTCAGTAATTACTGAGGCTGCTCTAGCAAGATGCACGAAGATACAGCAAGAAAAGATGATCAAGCCAAGTTTAGATTTGTTGTGTGGTCGTACATGTGCGTCAGAAACTGCATTTTAATAGTATGCCTGTTTACACTTGATACTGCGTAGGTTCCAGAAAAGGAGGAACTCTGCTGTAAGATTAAGAAAACAAATTAAATATAGTTTTGAATCATGCAGAATTGAAAGGAATGGACTCCTAGACACATGAAGATGAAGCTTTCATTGTATTTAATACTTTTTCACTCCATTTTCTTTTAAAGACCACGTACGCTTTTGCCTGTGTAGACCTCTCTCCTCTTCTGTCAAAAACAGGAAAACAAAACAAGCACTCCTACTTGCTGGAAATGGATAAATGTTGCTGACTCCAAAGTATATTGCAGTTTATATAATTTAAAACATATATACAAAATAATTCCTTCCTCTTAAATTGTAATCCATTTTGTCTTCTCTTTATAAATGGTTAAGGCAGCCCAGCCCACGAGAAAAGATTAAATTAATTTCATTTCTACTTTTTGTTTTCAGATTCCTTCTTATGAACATTTTATTCTTTAAATGAGATTCTGTGAAGAATGCAAATGGGAAATACACCCAGAACAAATTACTGCATTACATCACAATATGATCTGTTGTTTTAAAAAATAGAGCTTTGAGGCATTCTGAATCCTCTAGCAGGATACAACATTGCGAGTAATGGTATGTCTCTACTGTTTTTGTAAGGTTAGAAAAATGTGGGTATGGGAAACTAAATATACAGGTATGTTGCTGAGTGTTGAACATGAAGTAGCTGAAAGGCCCTAATTTCGATACATAAATTTTTAATTCTCTTAACACATTTCAGTTGGTTGGATCATTTTCTTATTAGAGATTTTCTTTTTTGAATTCCAGTACTGATGACCATCTTTCTTTTAGAATATATTCTGTTGGAGGCAGATAAGATTTTTACAGAGTAAATAAAAACAGTATCTCCATCTAGAGAAGCAATATATCTTGTGTTTTTTTCTAAACAGCATTAATGAATGAATCAGAAACTGTTCTGCACTTGGAAGGAGAAAGAAGTAAGAAAGGGAATCAGAATTATGAAATACTTATTTTTTTAACTTTTCAGGGCATTTAAAATTAAGACTGCTTAAGGAAAATCAAACTGAAGCTTACCAAAAAATAGTACTTTGGTTCTTGTATGAAGGAAACCAAAACCTTCATGCTTAATGGTAGTTAATAGAATTAACACATGGAAATAGCTATAGGTCAAATGCTGCTGTTCATCTGGAATAAGTTGAATTTCTTCAGTGGATTTATTTTAGATGTGTCCTACTGAAGATGAGAACATGAATCACACACTCACAGAATCATAGAATGCCTAAGGTTGGAAGGGACCTCTAGAGGTCATCTAGTCCAACCCCCCTGCACACACAGGGCCACCTGGAGCACAGGGCACAAGGTGGCTTCCAAGTGGGTCTTGAAGATCTCCAGAGCAGGAGACTCCACAACCTCTCTGGGCAGCCTGTGCCAGGGCTCTGTCACCCTCACAGGAAAGAAGTTCTTCCTCACATGGAGATGGAACTTGCTGTGTTTCAACTTGCACCCATTACCCCTTGTCCTGTCACTGGCCACCACGGAGAAGAGTTTGGCCCCATCCTCTCTACATTCTACCCTTAGGTATTTGTACATATTGATCAGATCTCCTCTCAACCTTTTCTTCTCCAGGCTAAACTGACCCACCTCACTTAGTCTGTCCTCATACTATAGATTCTCCAGTCCCTTAATCATCTTTGTCACTCTATACCTGACCTTCTCTAGAAGCTCTACGTCCCTCTTGTTNGTAATCATCTTTGTCACTCTACACCTGACCCTCTCTAGAAGCTCTACGTCCCTCTTGTTTTGGAAGTCCAGTGACTTGTTCTGAAATAAATAGGCAAATTTAAGAACAAAAACAGAGTTTAGTAAGAAGAAGAAAAACAGAGTGAAAAAAAATACTTAAATCAAATGTCAGAGATTAATAGTATGTAATTCTAGTTTATTTACTCTCTTTAGTCCTAGCAAGTGCTGTAGATGTTGTGAATGAGGGGAAGACAGGCTGTATAAAGAGTATTGAAAAAACAGGCTACCTTTCTAGATTAAAAATGATTTTGCCAGATGATACACAGAATAGTTGTTGATGATTCTCATTACAATGTGAGAGAAAATATTTGCAAATTGGTCTTGGATCACATGGAGAATACCATCAAGCCAAGAAATTAGTATGGATTCTCTGAAGATATTAGGAAACCCTTAAATGCTATGGGTCTGTGCAAGTGCTTTACTCCCACTGTTAAACAGCACCAACAACAGCATACCCGTTGCAGAGTTGAAACTGCCCTCTTGGAGTCTTTTCTTTTTATCAGGCAGGAACTAATTCACCAAATAGCTTGCTCCTCATGGCCATTCACTGGGGAGAAACTCACTGTTTCCACCAAGGCTACAGAAGCAACATGTCAAGCTGAAGCTGTACTCTCTGCCTGGTCACATTACCCCCCACCCCAGGTTGTGCCAAGAGAGATTCCGGCTTCTACACAACTCCTCCATGAGCAGACCATGTATCCTAGTCGGAGAGCCTAGTGCAGGTGACAGATAGAGCGTATGAGAGTAAATAAACTATAGACTAATCTAATATAGGAAATTTAATACTGTAATTGTACTGTTACCACAGTGCCAACACAAAAATATTTTATCAATCTATTTTTAAAAGAATAATTGTATCAAAAGGTTAATATATAAATAAGCACAGGAAAATCATTACCTATAGGTTAAAATTTTGGGCTGGCGTGTCAGAAAATATGTAAAGCTAATGCAGCTCCCTGGAATTGCCTTTTTAATGAGAATAAGGGCACAGCAACATCAGCATAAGCATGACATAGGAGGTTTCTTGCTCTGATAAAGGAAAATATAATTGAGTATTACCTGTGTAGGGTA
The DNA here is from genome assembly GCA_013389825.1 of Crypturellus undulatus. Classification (NCBI taxonomy): domain Eukaryota; kingdom Metazoa; phylum Chordata; class Aves; order Tinamiformes; family Tinamidae; genus Crypturellus; species Crypturellus undulatus. Next base: position 436,287 of record VWPW01021500.1, read on the forward strand.
CAGGCATAAGGATGGAGAGGAAAAGAAGAAAATCACCTGTGTTGTATTATGTGTCTGAATCAGTTTTTGTTAGAATCATCTCAGTTATGTTTACTAAAGAATAGCCAGTGGAAAGGTATGTCCAGAATTAATCTGGAATGGATTTGTAAATGTCTGTTATATTGCATAAAAAATGGAGAGATTTCTGCGTTTGTTGATCTAAATATCACAAAGCAAGACTTACTTAAAATACTTACAACCCAAACCCCATATCAATCAGATAGCATTGATACATCTAAAGCAACATTTTATTCACCTGAATTTAGCAAGAGATATGCTTTTATGCAATAAAATATTTCCATCTTTTTTTTTACTGTAACTGTTGAAGAGGAACTTGTTTCTGTTAATTATAGCTCAGGGTATGGTGCCCTATATAAATGGTGAGTATTTCATATAGGTGGTGTGGTCTTTTGAAGCATTTTTGCATTATGCAAAATTATCAAAAATTCAAATTTGTTAACTATAGAGAATTCTGTCATTTCATAATTTTCTTCTGTTTCAAAAATTAAAATACTGGTATTTCAAAATTTTGGGAACAAAAATTTAAAATGTAATATTTTCAGTAAGATTGAAGGTGTTTATTTAATTAAGGATGAAGTTCTTTATTTTATCACTTCATTTATACTAATGAAGGAAAGAAGAACTTTGAATCTCTGAGTCTGTGGATATATTTTTTACCTTATCTTTTGATTTAATTAATGTATACCCATGAAATATATATATATCTTTTTCATAGAACCATCATTTCCTGATGTAAAAAGAAAACTTCTGGGAAATTTTTGATGAGCTGCTACTACTATTTGTTGTACATATTAAGAATATATCTATCAATCAGTCTTATCTCAGGGAGGACCTATGTTTGAGGGTGACTGAAGAGCTTAATAAAGTCAGTATCGCTGGAACTGTGAATTATGATAGCTTTGATTTTGAAACTATAACCAAATATGGTAATGAAGTCTAAAATATATTTTTCAGATATGTTGCCAAATTTCAATTCTCACTACAAAAGAATTCACTTGCAGATTGCTATAATAATGAACTTAAATGTAAAGGTTATTTTTGATAGATTTAGTCTACTATACACTAAAACACTGTGAATGATTCTGCATCTCTAGAATTTATCATTTCATCTGCAAAGTGGTTTTATTACAAGATTTCATAGTTCAGCTCATGTAACAAAATTGTCCTGAAATAACAGGTTAAATGTTTAGCAATGCGAGTCAGCTCTGTTGTTGTCATTGCTATGTCTGTGAAGTCAAGACACTTTTACTGACTTGAGTGATTTACACACATGAAATCAGATTCGACTGGCCTCTGGAGAACCCCGCTTTCTGATGATTCAAAGATAGCCATGCGGCTCTGGAAGTCTGGAGGATGACCTGTCCGCCAATTTCACAGAATAAGCTTGGGCTGATTTATTTTCTTTCTACCAACTTAATTGTTATTGTAATTGTGCAAGTATTCAGATGCTGTGAATCTTTGAAATGTTGTTTTTTGTGTAAGTTCATCAATATTCAAGTTTAATATAATTTCCTAGCAGAGACAAGAACTTGAGGTTGAGTTCTCACTTTACTGAAGTCGATAGTTTAGCCATTTATTTCAATAGACTAAAATTTTTACCCTGGGTACCTGAATACAATTGTAGTACCTTGGTAATTTGTGGTCATTTAGCATACTTCAGTTGTGCTAGTGTGCCTGAAATATAATGGTGTTTCAGATTGCCGAGGGGCCTTCAACCAAAAGCAGAAAGAAGAGAAAAAAGAGAGTTAATTCTTCCATCTTTTCACAGTTCACAAATACATCAAAATGAGTTTTGGTAAACAATGCCTCATTTTCCTGCCTGTTGGGCAAAAGGTGTTATTTCCTTTCACAAACATGTGTGGGAAGAAATTGGGGAAAATGGCTGGTTACACTACTTAGCTGTGAGTGACAAACCGCAAATGTTATCGGAGTCATTTGCAACAAAGTATTTCTCTTTATTATAATAAAATGACAGAAAGTATGCTAGTAGTATGTATGAGTAGATAATACCTAGAATCTTCTGCTTCCTTCAATAAAAGTTAGAGTATCTTGATTGTTTGAGAAAGCAGGGATTTTTTCTTTACAACCCTCTGTCCCAGTGTGCTGTTGTGAGTAACAGCCTCCTTATTAACTTTGTCAGAATCCGAATTAGGCCTTTTCGCTGTTACTGTTCAGGAGCATCCCTCCAGACTTTTTTTCCATGGAAAGTCTCCCCAGAGAATCATGCATTTTTAAAGCATCTGTAAAACTTTTTAAACAAGAGATGTAAATCCCTAAATTCTTGTCCTGTGAGAATATTTGTGTTTTAACACAGAGATAGTTGCTGGTTTGCTTTTGCATGTGACTTGCTCTTATTTGAAGCTGTCTAATTATTTTCTGTCACTTCTTTGCAAACTATCTAATTTAAAAGATACATTAATACACGAATAGTTTCTCTTTTTGAATAAATCAGCTGATCTGTGAATAATCTCATTGATTCAAATCAAAAGGAAATGTTGCAGTGTGATTAAGAATAGCAAAATTTTGCCTTCCCCTGCTTTTCAGCAATTATCCTTCTGATGAAATAACATGCGGAATAGATTATTTGGGAGAATTAGTTTATATCTGCCTGTTTTGACTATAGATAAATCATATGATCATGCGCACAAGAACTTGAAGTCATACATTCTATATTCCCAGTGCATCAATCCCAGTGCTACTTTGAGGCTTACATTTTTATTTATTAGTATCATAACTTTGATAATATGATAACACTTAACAGTCTTTAAAATACTGTACATTTTCTTAATACTTTTGTAAAGATCTTGAGGTGCTTCCTTATGCTGCTTGTTTCATTTATTTGAAATTACATTAAGCAACACATTAATTAAAATAAAGCCCTTTGAAATTTATCATATCTAGCTAATTATTGCAAGTTCCAGTTGAAAACCAAAAAAAAAAAAAATCACAATTGCTTGTGTTTGTATTAGTTTGAATACCATAAAACATAAATTAACAACGCAAGGAAAGAGGACAGAATAAACATTTGTCATAGACTCTCCCTGGCTAATCCTTCCTATGTTACTGTTGGCAACCTTTGCAGATGCAGCACCCATCATCTATCATTGCTGCCTAAATAACGTTGCGGTGGGAGCCAGCCCCGCTGCGCGAGGGCTCTGCAGTCATCAGCGAGGAGGGAAGTGCTTTTGACTCTTTGAAGGGAACAGAAACACAAAAGCTGAAATTTTGAAAGCCATCTACATCCCATTCTTTAAAACTGGCTTTTGAAGGCAGGATTTTAGGCTTAATGGCTTTAACACACAAAGAACCATAGGAATAAAAATGCTGTAGATTGGGGTGCTCATTAAGTACTCTGCCCTTTAGGGACTTCATAGCTGCAAATTAGCTGCAGCTCAACATTTCCATAAATCGGATGAAGCTGGAGCTGACGGCCCGTGTGTGTACAGACAGCTCTGCATTACCTTTGCTTGGTCTTTCAGCCTGCCAGATGAAAACTAACCCTAATCCAAAAGTCAGGTAGCTGTGCTAATGTCATGCTGTGCTTGAGCAAATATTTTCTGCTTCTCAGCAGGACTCTTCAGCTGAGGCAGAGCGCTGCGCTCGGGCATGACTATGGCCGCTGGGGCTGTGCCTGTCAGCCTGGAGCAAGAACCGAACAGTTTTGCAAACCTTGCCTGAGGTATTTGAGGATAAAAATCTGCAAATTGAGTGGGGGACTTCATAAGGCAGCTTTCTAGACTGACCAGTTCTGCTCTTCTCTCTTTATTGTAGCAACTGAGCCTCTCATTTGCATCCATGCTCGTGCTTGCCTTGGCTTCTTAATTGTAGCTTGCATTAACTGTTCTCTTGAATTTGGACTGGAATGCAACCAAAACTGTGTCTTAGTTTTAAAATACTACCTTTCACCTAATTCATTTATTCTCCTTTGCTAAAATTTCAAGAAAAAAAAATAATTGTGTCAAACAAAACTGGAAACTAAGAAAATATTTTAACACACATGGAAATGTGAATATTCATTACATCCCGTTTCCTCTCAGACTCTGTGAATATTCTATTAATAGCAATATTGAAGGGATTATAATGCTTTTGTTTGCTTTTCACTTTTGGATAGGTTGTAAAATAAATGCACTGTGGTAATCATTAAAAATGACAGCTTCAGCCTAAGGCTGTTGGCACAGGCAATGCATTCTTCCCAAATAAAGAACTTTAACATAACCTGTAGGAGATACATAAAGATCTATTTTACTGTTGGAATACGATAATGAATAGAAAGTGGTGGATGAGAGGCCTATTAATGCTGCAATGAATCGTATTGAGCATACTGAGAGGAATTCAGTCTTTACAAGTAAATACAAAAAGTTAATTTTAAAAGCATGATGCAGTTGTCATTAAAATCAGCTGGGTATATTTACAATGCCTTCACTGAGAGGTGGAACAGCTCCCTAATTATATCTAACTTGGAAATGATTGGTCTGGGAAAAACAGAAATTTCTTGTCCTGGCATTCTGAAAATGTACACTGCACCAAGAGATTGGGATTGATGAATCTCTATATCAGTTTCTAATGATAGAGTCCTTTATCAGAGCTGCAAAAGTGCTTGATATATGGTGCAATAAAAAGAAAAACAAAGTAAAAATACCAACTGAGAACTCTACATTTAATCAGTTTGCTTTGTGTGGTGTTGGCAGGAATTTGGATCTGATGTATATACTTAAAATGAAATAGAACAGGAAAGAAGTTGGTGCATGTACGTCCTAAAGGATAATAATTTCTGCAAGCCAGTTAGTTAGTGCAAAGGCAAAAAGATCTTTTATTCACAGGAATTTTAAGATACCTAGGTTAGTGATGAAATGTCACGTCTCCTAATGGATGCTATATATATCTCTTCTGCATAGATCAAAGGGGAGAGCTGCTCTTCTGCTCATTGCCTGCTGTTCTCATGCATAAACGTATATTCTCAGTTAACTGTTTCACTGCATTTTGTTTAAAAAAAATCCACCAAGAAACAACCTTACCTGGATCTCAAAAAGAAAATATTTGGAGAGCGTTATTGCAGAGTAATGAAGAACACTATCTGCTAGCAGTTCAGTTTAGACAGCTGGGACAGTTTGTGTTCAAAAAAGATTTTGCTAGGAGCTGAATACTAATAGTGGAAGGGTTACGTGTTGAACTTATTTGTGCACCTGCACCAATATTGTAGTGAAACTGCAGGAACTAATCCAAACTGTGGATAATGGGAGCCTTTCCACTGGATCCAGAGTTTGTTGGTGCATTCTTCCAAAATCCTGCTGGCTTAATAGTCAAAACTCTGTCTTTAACAAACTAACAGCTAAGAGATGTCAATTAAGAAACTCTTTACAAGAATGAAGTAGTTAGAGCTTTGATCACATGAACATATGTAGTTCTTTAATCAGATAGAGATCTTTCATAAAGATTTCAAGACAGAAGTTGAAAGGTTTTTGATGTTGGATTTGCACAATGTAAACAAAAGATAAAAAGAAGAGGATATATTTGTTTTAAACAACAGTTATGTCCTATTTTGGAAAGGCAGTTTTAAATTATTCTCATTAATTTATGTTAGACATTTATCATAACAGAAATTTCTCTGCAGACATCTTCACCTCTGTAAAATTTGATCTGGTGGAATACACTGAACATCACCTTGCTCTAGGTGCTGGTCCTTGCACTGTTTTGTGCAAGATGAGGAAGAGAATAGTATTTCTGAAAGAGAGAGACAAGATTTTAAGGAAGCAGTTGAGCAGACAAAGGTACTTAATGATAGTACATTATCTTCTATCCAGAAGTGGAATTTTCTGCTTGTAATTTAGCATGTTCAGAGCTGTCTGTGTGAAATGCCAACACGGTGAGGACGTGCCTGGGTACCAGTAAAGGCAGTTGCAGCCACAGGAGTGCTCACCGCTAGGTGTATTGAGTTTATCTCCACATGGCCCAGCTGGCGGACGGGTTCTGGGTGCTGTCACTTATGATCAGACTCTCTGATCTTCTTTTGGGGCAGGAGCTGTGGGCTCTTATTCTCTGCAGAAGTCTAGAAGTGAAACTACAATTTATTTTATTCCCAGATTCTTTCACTCTCCCCCTTTCCTTGACCCAAATAAAGATATGTTGCTTTGAGACCTATAAGTCTGCTATCAGATTTTGTTTTGACTCATGCAGTAGAAGAGTCATGGACAAGATAAACTGTTGCATGTAAGAGAATGACTATTGTAAATGATAATGTATAAATTTCTGTGAACATGCTTAAAATGCTGGCAGACACACAAAAAGACAAGAAAAGAGTCATGTTAGGGAACTTATCTACTAATTTGAAATAATTATTCCTGGTCACTTAATGGTAGCAATCTTGATTTTCCCCTGAGTGAAGATGGCAAACTGAATGAGCATTTGTGTCATTCTCTACTTCTGTGCCTTATCAGGCTAGTGGAGATTAGTTGGAACTGAAGCAGCAACTTTTCAGAAAGCTTTAATGACTTTCCCAAATGTTTCAGTCTTGTTTTCTCATTCTCCATCTTTTCATCTTTTTTTTTTTTTTTTAAGGAAAGAAAATGCAGCTGAATCATTTATTTCCTTTTCCCAGAAAGGACTTAAGGCAACAAGTGCTGTTTTACAGAAGTTCATTGGAACTTTAGTGTACTTCTTTTCCATTTGTCTTGTACAAACACAGAGAGAATGCTAAATATGAGAAGTTTCCCTAACAACTTGATTGATTAGGCTGTGTTATAATCAAATTGTGACAAGGCTGGGAGTACAAAAGAAAGTATTTTTCTTTGATGTGAAATGCAAAATCAATAAAAAATATGTTGGCTGAGAATCTTCTGCTTAGAACATGTTTATTGTTATCCCAGTTTTCACAGTTCCTGTGAAGATGCAGGACTTCTGATTTGCAAGATTTTTAAAAGACTTTTAGATGACTCAGAGTTAAATAAAAAGAAATCTGTGAAATATCCCATAAACTGGAATCTGCCTTGAATCTACAGCTGCTCAGAGCAGTTAATCCTCTTCTCTATTTTAGACTTTATATCAAGAATGTAAATCTCACTGAGAAGCTCCACGGTCTCCTAAAATCGTTAACTTTAGGAGCAGAAATCATACATTTTCTAATATCTCAATTCATGGGAAATGCCGGACGCTTCCATTTGATTCCAAAAAAGCCAATCTAATAAGAACATTCAGATAGAAAGATTTTTTAGGCTAAACAAATGGACATTTCCCACAGAATTATTTTCCATACCTCGTTCCTGACCAGTAGAAACAGAGATTTTTTTTTTCCTTGATGCTGCAAATTTTAATGAGTCTACGTTGCTGGAATACATTAGATGATTCTTTGCCTTCATAAAATATCCAGGCTTTTTATGAAAGGGCAGAGAGATGCATGACTGATACTTAAAGATCTAAAAATCTAACCTCCTATTAATATGACACCTATTAATAGTTTTAATGGAGTCAATAGATTTTCAAGGAAAAGGAAAAACATCTGGTTTATAAAAAAAAAAAAAAAAAGAAATTTTTTCTGGTCCTTGTCAGGGTGCCCTGGGCTGGGCTGAAACGGGGATGGAGGTGGGAATGTGGATGGAGATAGGGATGAGGGTGGGGATGGGAATGAGGGTGAGGATAGGGATGGGTGAGGAGAGGCCGGCCTGAGAGCTGCTCACGGGGCCCAGACAGATCCTTTTTATGTATATGAAGATATTTATTTAAAAAGAAATCTAATCTAAACATGTTACCTTAGAAGACATCTTGAATTGATCTGGGAAATGCTGGTGATTTTTTTCCTCCTGTTGTTTTGCTGTCTATCATCTTCTGCACCATGCTGCCTGGCCGCACCTCTCACCGCTGGAAGAGCCAGTGCAGAGACCAGGCTGGCTCAGGCACACAGAGGGTTGAATTATGGCTCTTTGCTACTGCATGAAGGGAGAGGTTTCCCTTGAAGGAGTAATTTTTGCATGATTTTTATATCTCAGGGCTAGGGACTCAGTGAAAAGACCAATCTGGAGTAACACCACCTAAAAACCCGTTTCTATCTCTTGAAGCAAGAAAGGACATATTGTAAATTTTCATGAGCCCTTTCAGAGGTAATAGTGCACTTTTTTTCATTGTCTAGCTGGTTTTACAGACTGATATGCAAGGGATGGAGATATCTTTTCCTTCTTCCCCCTTTCATACATACCTGCAGATCATGTGTTTTCCCCTGCCTTGCACACCTGCCTGTGTTTCATGTGGATTGGGTTATATCCAACCCTGATATCTTGGCTTTTAATCCATCACACTATTATTGTTTTGATACCAAGATACTGCTTTTGAGGTCCCAGTTTAAAACTGAGGTATTGTAATGGTTCCCTCATCTCACCAATGGTTGGGATTTCCTGCAGGTTTGCCCCCTCCAGCATACATACTGCCCTGGATGTTCCTGGAGTGTCTGTGACACACAGAAAATGTTAAAATTTGCTCTCTTTGTTTGGAGGCTGTTGCATATTATGTAACACCCCAGGGATTTCTATAAATAACCAGAAATTTGTAACAGTCGCTTTGCTGCTGTGTGGAATAATGGCTTTTGACAATGCATCGAGCTGGAAATCCCAGTTTGTAAGCAAATGCTAAGCATTCTACTTCCACAAGAACTTGAACACCTCCCAAGTCATGCTGAGCAAACTCTGCCTAGTTTATTCAAACACATTATGCTCTTTCTGATTAAATAGTGGGGTTTTTTTTTCACTTCTATGAAGAAGATGTATGTTTTTCTTTGTTCTTTTTTTTTCTTTTCAGCAAAAGATAGGTGTAATGGAAGCTGGTGCTCTAATGGAAGCTGCTGATTTTTCTTATTCTCATGAATCTTCATAGTTAGTTCTGCTGGATCTGGCTTCTAGTTTATTGCAATCTACAAGCAGAGCTTTAGTATCAGGAAGGTTGTGATGGATGTTTCTAGCTGTCTGTTTATGTTCAGAATCATGTTCTGGCTGTGTTAGTGGTCAACCAGCCTCAGAGCTGAATTACATTAGGGACATGGGAAGCTTTTATTCAAATAACTGCATTGAATTTGGGAGTGTTTAAAGTAGAGGTCCAGTTTTATGCTTATATTTTACTCAATGCATTTATGTAGTGGCCTATGGGTATATCTAAATACCCCAAAATATCTGTACTACTGTGAAGCGGATTTATATTGATAGAGAGTAGGATTCCTCTGACCATTGTAGTCAATTATATCTGAACCTCATATTCCCTCTGTCAGTGGAGGAAATTATCTATTTCTAGGATATGATTCCACCCTGAGGTAGATATGTCAGGGACACCATATGCATTTTGTGCTAGAAGTGCCTGTTTCTCTTCATGCCTAGTTAGTTGTAGCCTTCTAATTAGTTACAGGCTGAGTGAAGTAAAAAGGATTCTACACTATCCGTGTTATTGCACTGCTTTAGTTATCCTGGGGCTGTTTAAGTTAGGTAGATAGTTTTGGTATGAAGACAAAATGATACCCTTCTACCTCTCTCGTCTGCATTTCCACATAGATCTCTGTTAAGTCATTTTGTTCATCCCTCTGCTTCCCGGCAAGAGCCATAAACTTTGGCAAATTCTTGTTTAATCTGCACTCACAAACCTGTAATAATGGAGAAATGAGGTCCTAACCAATGATTCTGTTTCTGTTTTCACTGTTTCTATCATTAGAAAGGAATATATCAATGAAATTGTTTTTATTTTCCAGTTTTAGCCTTTTACTTCTTGTCCTAGTATGTGCAGAATAGTTTCTCTTCTTTGTATCAGTTCTACTTGCAGTGTAATAACATCCTGAATCTTCTCTTATTTGGGGTGAGCTCCAATTGTTTCATCTTTGGGGGAATAGATCATATATCCTAGACCTTTCATCACTTCCACTTCTCTTCATCAGATTCTCCCTCACTGATTGACTTGTTTCTTTATCCACCAAAAATGAATGAATTCATGTGTCTGGGACCTGAGCGCTGGTGGTCGGAGCAGAAGGACTGCTTCCTGTGGCTTGCAACTCATAATCTTGTTTATATACCCTCATATAATGTTTGTTTTTTTAAAGGACAGCATGCCTTGCTCACTTACTTAGAAATATAGCAAGCAGGGTCATAACACTTCTTCTGCAAGTGATCAGTTACATTGTCCAGTGCTTAAAAAATCCCTTTAAGCTCCTAACTGCATAAATACTTTGGAATATCTTGCTGTGAATGGCCCTGAGATACTGCCATGCATCATACAGGACACACATGGAAGTGAATCCAGATGTTTTAAATTACAGGCCACAGCTGACTCATGTTTCTAAAAGTCATCCTGCATTCCCAACTTCAGGATGCAGTGATTGTTGCTGTTTTCCGAACTAATGCTATTTTTTTGTATCTTGAAATGTGTAATGGTGCACAGATTGATTTTTCATAGTTCAGTTTTCCCCAACCACCCATTAATCCTCTCATTAATAAGACACCTGTTAAAAAAATAAAAAGCTCTATTTAAGTTATTTCACTCTATGATGTCAAACACATGTGTGTCATTGCTCATTGCAGCCTACTTCACTTATTTCCAGCAGAAATAAAAAGGAAAGGCTCTAATCACAAGACAGTAGGGATTACATTGTGGTCAAAGTCAAAGTTCCACTATTTATAAGGAGATAGCAGAAGATGCAGAATACACAAGCCTGGCCTAATGGCATAGAAAATTTATTTTTAAAAATCTCAAATCTTCCCATCAGTATTTCCCGGAAGATGTACATGCCTTCGCTCAGTCAGTATTCCAGAATGCCAACTTTTGTTAAAAAAGTATTGTCTTCCTTCAGTACAGCACAGGGTACTTTTCCTTATGCTTTTCCTTGAGGACCAGACAGTGGAGGTGACATTTGATTCCTAAGTAAGTTTTTGTTCCATAGTTAATCCTAGCATAGCATGATTCCAGGGCATGGTGAGCCTGGAGAATGTGAACCTAATGAGGCAGCAGTCGGTGTGCAGTGCAGTAGGGTGCTTCCTCATGCTCTGAAAGATACTGTCAGTAGTTCCTGGGTAGGTCTTTGAGTAGAGAGACTGAAAGAACCCCTGTGAGTCAGGGCATNCTAATGAGGTAGCAGTCGGTGTGCAGTGCAGTACGGTGCTCCCTCATGCTCTGAAACAGCAGCCTTAGATTCTGTCAGTAGTTCCTGGGTAGGTCTTTGAGGAGAGAGACTGAAAGAACCCCTGTGAGTCAGGGCATCTTCTGTTTGCTCCCCATTCTTTGCAGAGGGCCTGCAGTGAAAGTAAAACTCAGCGATAGGCTTTTTATTTTTCTTCCTGGAGTTACTTAGGCTTTGCCACCATTTCACAGGAACATAGTGCCGAAAACACTAACATGTAATTGCTCATTTCAAAATGTTATCTGTTCTATTATATTGGGTTGATCAGGAGACTGTCCTCTGAAAACAGTAGAATTATTCTCATTTTATTCTTGGGGAAGATAATTAAACAGACAGGAAAGCAATGAAATAGAGCAATAATGAAATGCAACTGATGATAAAAATGTTTCAATCTTCCCCTGCTTATATAAAAAAACAGATAGGTGATGTAGTCCTGGCTGCCTGTAGGTTCACAGTCTGAGTAAAAAGCAGACTACCTCTGGGGAACTGCACAGAAGTGAGCCATGCTATGGGAAACTTCATGAAAATCTCATGTTCCCATTTCATTCAGTTTACACTTCAAGGTACAGGAAAGGATCTAAGAGGCAAGAAGGTCCAAAGGAAAGAGATGCCTCCTGGTTGCATTTCAGAACCCTCTGGAATAGATTGGAATCATATCAGGAGCTCTATAATCAAGAGACTGGGAAGCTAGGTGGGCCTTGGGAGATCAGTTTGCACATATGTAGAAAGGATCATTGCTAATGGTTTCTTTGAGAGAAAAAGACTTTGCAAAGAGTGAGGAGAGAGATGCGGTACTTAGATTTTTACAAGGGATGATTCCTTCTCCCTGGCAGCTTTATATCTACTGTCGAGTTTCCTAATTTGGCCACATGAAGAGACTACCAGCCCAGTTTCCAAAACCCTCAGTCATCAAGGAAGAGCAGATCGTCAAAATCACAAACATAATATGAAAAAAAAAGTTAGGAAATACCAACAACTTTTGTAAAGCAACAGATTAAAATATCGAGATAATAGAGTGAAAGCCGCACTGAAGTTTTGACACCTTTGAAATCTGAGTAGTTATGAAGGAAGAACATCTTAGCAAAAATTTCTAAACATGTTCAGTGTGATGAAAATGTGCTGAAGCCCTCAGCCTTCGTGAAGCAGGGCTCAGTTCACTTGGGCAGAAGAACAGGTTATTATTAAGCATTTTACAGGATCACTTGTGACTTGTATTGCTTCTCGTACGTAAATCTCAAAGTGTGTTGCAGTGTTATTATTCCCACTGTGTTGAAAGGCAAAATAAGCATCCACAGCTGATAATATGCCTGGGATTACCTGGAAGTGGAGCCTAGGCCTCCAAAGTGCTTTTCTGGCACGTTATTCACTAGACCAGACAGGGAACACGTCAAAGAAATAAAGCATTATTTGATAAAAGGGAAACAGAAGCACAGAGGGATGTATTAATTTTCTCCTAGTCTCATGGCAGGTTAATAGGAGAGACACAATTCCTGGCTAAGTGCCTTCACTTGCGGTAAGAAGCTCCTCCTGAGCCAAGCTGGCTCAGCCAAGGTCCAAGGTCATGCTCTTTCCTCTCAGAGTGATGCCTTATTTTCACCTGGAGATGGAAAAGTGAAGTGGTGGTGCGAGATGCATTTGTTTTGTACATCAGTGATGTCTTAGTCACAGTAGTTTTTAAACAGGGAAAAAAAAGAACAGGAATTTTGAAATTCTGTGTTGTATATCTCACATTTGCAATTCCGTGTGTGCCCTTTGAAAGGATGAGGCTACATGCATAAGAAAAGTGTCTATTTATTTTCATACATTTTAAAAAAGAGGAGATTTGGAGCATTTATTTTCCCAGCTTCATCAACCTTCTTGCAGAAATAGCGCTTCCAAAACGAACCTTGGAAAGCAAAGCCACAGAAATGTAGACCTTAAAGGTTGCGTAGGAATTTGAATTAAGAAAATGACAATTTTAAATGCTGAAGATGTTTCATTTGCTGCGTTCCCTGGCTCATATCAGAAGTAACGTTTGTAGAGTTGCCAGCTGGACCGGGAATGCTCTGGTGGAGGTAGAGGGGCTTGGGGACAGGATAGGCTCAAACCCCACAATTATTCTCAGGCTGCAACGCTGACCTGTTTCCAATGTAATAAATCCCAAGCAGAAACAGGAGCTTCACAACATCTACCCAAAGCAGGGAAAGCACCATGTTAACTTGACAGGAGATCTCAGGCACTTGGGCACTTCTGTCACATCGTTTTTTTGCAAACACCAATGGATTCTCTGCTTGAGGTTTTTCTATATTGCTTTGGGGGCAGATTGTGGATAAGAATAGAATTAAATGACACAGTGACTCATTTGACAGTGAGGGAATGCCCGCCTGGTGAAAGAAAGGGTGACTGGAGGAGATCACTTTGTTTTAGAGGATTGCATGTAATGGCAAAATGTAGAATTCAGATATTATGGTACCTAACAAGTATGGGAAACCTGCTTGTGTTGTTCTGCATTGTGTTTGTTTTGACTATGAGCTCCTTTGGATAAGGACTGTAGTATTGTAGATCACCTAGCATAATATCACCCTGGACTCTGTGCACTCCTTGTATGAAAACATTAGTTGTGATTATCAGTGATTGCAGAGGTTGTGGTAGGTTATATGTACAGAATGATACAATTTATCCAGTTTATTTATCCGATTATTTTCTGCTTAAGCAAAACATGTATGCTCATGTTAGGGTTTTTTTTCTTTTTGGTTTTTAGTTTTTTAACCAAAAAAGAAAAGAATACTGTATTCAAGCAAAAATTACTTTTTTATATTACATTACTTCTTTAATATACAGTTAATTGTATGACTCACAAATAAGTTAATGAAAATCAGAGGGTAGCCCCAAACCACAAATACATAATTACAGTTGGGTTTCAATGCCCATTTTGGTCTGGTAGCTTTGGGGGTGGATTTGTGCAAGAGATAACAAGCCAGGGTCTCACTCTCACTAGCACTGGAACACCGAGATATTTAGCAGTTAAATCTGATCTGGGAACTAAGATGAAAATATTATAAGGGTTCTGTAAAACAGTGTGAACAACCATCTGATCATTTCTAATATTTCTTTCCTACAGTTCCTTCTTTCATTCTACAAAGAAAAATCATGTGAATCAATATCAGCAAGTCCATAGACTCTAGCAGATAATGAACTCCGTCAATTACACTACCTGTGTGAGAAGGCAAATGGCAGAATTGACGTATTTTTCTGTGTCTTTCATTATTTTATAAAGTTCTTTCTTGTGTCTTTTCTTCTGTTGACTTCTCTGTAACATGACCACCCATGGCTTAATAGCTATTTCACAGAAAAAAAAAAATAAACAGAAGATGGAGCACTGTTTTACTAACTCGTTTTGAGCTATTTGTTGTCATTTTCATTTGTTTTATTTTTCTTTTTTTAATAATTGATATTTTATTAACAGAGCAGGAGCTACTTTGGAATTTGTTTTTCAGACCAGGCACATTCCAGGAGCAAAATTTAGAAAGACTCCTTTCCCCATTTTAAGAAATACATGTTATTGTGGTTTTGTTATTTCATTGTGCTGAAAGGAATCAAACATCTGATTTGAGGGTATTATTGCATCAGAAAAAGACTGTGTGAGTCTCATTGTTTGAACAGGCCACGGTTGATATTCATCGTTAAGCTGAACAGGACTGCAGAAGGATGAAGTAGTGCAGTGAGCTGAGAGTAAAATGGTGACTCCTCTATATTTGCGTGGTTTTTACTTTTCTAAACTCTATTTTTATTTTGCAGGTGATGGAAGTTAAAGGACAAATGATTCATGTGCCCGAGTCAAATTCAATTTTATTTCTGGGTTCCCCCTGCGTGGACAAGCTGGATGAACTGATGGGCCGAGGCCTTCACCTTTCAGACATCCCCATCCACGATGCTACCCGTGACGTAATATTGGTTGGGGAGCAAGCAAAGGCGCAGGACGGCTTGAAAAAACGCATGGATAAGCTGAAGGCCACACTAGAATGTACACACCAAGCCCTAGAAGAGGAGAAGAAGAAGACAGTTGATCTCCTGATTTCCATTTTCCCCGAGGAAGTGGCCCAGCAGCTGTGGCAGGGGCAGCAAGTGCAGGCGAGGAAGTTTGATGATGTCACGATGCTCTTCTCGGACATCGTGGGCTTCACTGCCATCTGCGCGCAGTGCACCCCCATGCAGGTCATCAGCATGCTCAACGAGCTCTACACGCGCTTTGACCACCAGTGTGGCTTCCTCGACATCTACAAGGTAATGGCTCAACTGCCAAGTTACTTAAAAAAAAAAAAAAGAGAAAAAGAGAAAAAGAGAACCCCTCCCAGAAAACGATTCTAAATTAAAGATGTTCCCTATAAAAGTGGGAAAGGCAATTATTTGTTTGTCCGGAAAAATCTGAGTTTGGGGAGAAATAAACTAAATCTGAAGTATTTCCATTGAAAATCAAATACTTCGTTGTTTAACTGTCATCATAGTTTACATGAGAATATATGTCCTATAATCCCATTTTCCTGAAAGGACATAGACCTCCTATGTTATAGTGTAGTTTACTTTCAGTTGACACACCAGGCACAATGCTGAAGTCCACAGTCATGATCCTAGTTCAAGGTGCAGCTTCTGAAAGATACTCAAATACTTTCTGTTTCAGCTGTAACCTGAATGTTTTGGAGCTCACACATTTGTTTTTCCTTTTAAAAAAAATGTTCCATAGAGAACAGGGTGCTCACTAAGAAAATTGGAATTAAAAATCTAGATTTTCACTGAAAAATGGGAAGAGGAGAACAGTTGTTCATTAATAGTAAATGTAATGAGTGTGGCACAACTATCCAGCTGCTCTGCAGGAAAGGAGATGCTGCATATGTTGATCTTCTTTTAGAATCTATCACCTTCTCTTCAGAGGGGAAATCCACTATGTATCTGAGAGGAAAAAAGAGGGGAGATGATAGAATTTAGCAAATGCTCTGTGCTCTTTTTCTGTGAAATTCTGTAAAATCTACAGTGTTTTATATGTATAAGATATTTTATATTTTATAATAGATAAAGCAGAACAAATTTGAAATTGTTTTGCATCTGAAATCAGCAGTTTTCAGATAGCTCCTAACAGTACTTATTGTAGGCTACAGAGAAGTTTTCACAGGCACACTATTGCTTTAATTTTTAGCCTCTAATGCACTTTAAAAAGCACCTAATAATATTCATTATCTAAGTAATAATGACTGTTGTTGCAAAATTATAATAGGTGCTGCAGGTAGAATTGTACATGATATAGGAGAAGGCTGGTAAGACCACTTAGTGGGGCAAGAGATCATGTTGTGAGTAAGTTTTGTGCTGTTCGACTAGAGCTTGTTGTTTCTACTTGAAAGCCAAACAACATGTTGGGGGAGGGCGATGATGAGAGGCACAAATCCTCATTTGAAAACTGCCGTGCTGACACAGGCAGAAAAGGCTGGAAGTCTGAGCTGAGTTTGTGTCCTCTGCCTGCTCTGCAGCTGAACGCGGCCCTGAGCGGGACTGGGAGAAGTTCTGATCCTCGGTCAAGAGCAGAATCTAGTGACTTGGCTTCACAGGCTGGATCTGGTACATGGGTGTGTTTAGTGTTCTCCCAGATGATTAATTTTAGTTAACTGGTTTGAGCTGTTCGAGCCATTTTTTTTGTCAAAAGCTGCAGCCGTTGCATGGGAATAGGAAATGCGATATCTCAAACTCTCTGACCTGTTTGCAAGGAAAGTTGGTTGAGCCATGTGAGAATGTTAAAAAGGAATATTTGTCCATAAATCATGAATATTATGTCATTTAGACCATGACTTATTGCCTTTCACCCAGCTCTGTTTTGCCGCTTAGCAGTATTGTCTTGACTGATGAAATCAGGTAATCGCTGCTGAGATAGGCAAGGTAACATTTATACATCCAGAATAGGAAAAAGTGCTCCAGAAAATTACCCCAAACTGGGGAACCAGAAGTCTAAGAAATGTTACTATGGGACTAAGTGAAAAAAATGAGTCAGTTGGGTTTTACAGAAGAAGAAACTCAGGCATGAAAGTTTCCTTCCCTTCAAGAATTAGGCTTAAAATAAAGTGATAATTCTTTGGGGGAAAAAAAATTGCATTTTAAAATAAAAATAGCTTTTGTGTTTATAACTCTTATTTGTTTCAGATGATATTGTGGAAGCTAAAATCATTAGTAGAAATGTTCACAACCACCACCATAGCTGTTATTTTAGAAATTATTGTCAAACAATGAATTTTCGATCTGTAATCACCAGTGTTTGTACCCACAAGCTCCCTCTAAGTTATTTTCCTGTAACTAGGTGACAGAAATTTGTCGTGACCTATATATAAATCTAAACAGACCAATTTTCAAATTTGTTTGTGTTTAAGCAACATAGCAAGAATAATTTGCAAAGATTATTTGCAGAGTACTTCTGCATAACAAATTCATCTTTTTGTAAACAGAAAATGAAGCAAAATTCATTAAATAAATTCCATGCTATGAATTATTCATCCAGCTTTACTTTATAGCATTTTGATTCACAACCTTGGTGCTTGTAATCTAGGACTCAGACAATGAATGCAATGAAAGTAATAATTTTCAATTGTTTCATCCTATTCATTCAGGGATGTTTATAGGGAAGTATTGCATGGAAATACGCATAATGATGCTCACATTTAACAAGTAGGAAATGGATGGCAAACGTAATGTGCTATTGGATACAGAATGAGAAATGTTTGGAGAAGGGCTGAAATGGAAAGGATTGAACTTAGAAATGCCTTAGAAATTAAAGTAAGCAGCTATAATTGACTAAATAAGAAAAGGATATCCAGTGGAGGAATGCACACGTATGAATGACATAGTCAAATGTTGATTTCAAAGAAAAAAAAAAGAAGAAGAAAAAAAAAACCACTTTACAGCAGTTTTTGAATAGCTACCAGAGGTAACATTACATTTGCCCAGGCTGAGGAAGAACACTGCAGTGATTGAGATTCATGGATATGACAGCCTGGAGGAAAGGGCTAGCAGTATGTCAGAGTCTGTATTTTATAGGTGTTTATATGTATGTGTATTTTAAAGAGAAATTTTAAAAAGAGAAAAGAATCTGCTTGCTTTCATAAAAGGCAAGAGAGGCCCTCTCAGAGGACAGGCGACAGGGAGAGAAAAGTCTGAGCATGTGTCTGGCAATGCCCTGCCTTTGGAAGCTGGTCCTGCCTGATATTTGAGCTAATCATATTTGTCTGGGAATGAGAGCAAAAATATGCTCTTGAGCAGAGTTTGCAGACCTACCTTGCAAGTAAGGTAGATGCAACTCTAAACATTGAAGACTCTAGGTAAGGTTTTGTCTGTGGGCATGGAAATAGAAATGTGGACTCCAGGAGCAGATATATTAGGAAAGATTTCGGTAAACTAAGAAAACAACTGCTTTGGGTAAAACATGTACTGGTGCTGTTTTGTTTGTTTTGTTTCAATCTGTTTTTCTCTGTATCTGAACTCCCGCTGTTTATGAGCCAAGTGCTGGAAAAGGATTGTACAGCTAAATCATCTCTTTATTAAACATGCTATTTAGATATGTTGCAGCCACAGCGCACATTGAAGACTCACCTCTGCAAAGAGAATCTTCCGCTGTGAAGCTTCTTGCAGCCTCTCTTCCTCCCTCCTAGCAGTGTGTCTTTGTCCGGGGATCTTTTTTTAACGTTTTTTATTGCTGTCTTTTGTGCCTGTGTAGGTAGCTGTTTTCTCAGCTCATTTCCTTTCTGAAACAACCCTCGTTTCCCCCTCATCCTTTAGCTACAGTATGGGGAGAAGCAGCATGTGGTGGGGCTGGTTTTCTGGGCTGGTGCCTGTTTGCTGGCTGCATAATGCCAAGCCAAGCAGATCCCCTCCTGTGGGCATTACTTTGTTAGTCCTTTCCCTGACAGTGCAGCCTGCATCCTTGAAGCATTTCTTTAGGGTAGATTTTCACCAACCAGTCTCCCCTGAAATGCTATAAAGTCAGAATAATTCCACAGATAAGTTTTACAACTGCAATTCTCAGCTTTGTTATGTTAACTTCTGTTTTCTCTTTGGATTTATTATTTGGCTAAAGTGATACCCTCTCTCCAAGTAGTGCCACACTATGCCTCAAAGTGTTCTACAATCTTTTTGTTTTGTTTTGTTTTCTAGCTGTTTTTCCTAGCAACATTATCATCTCACTTTACACACATATTCTGAATGATACAGTACATATGTCAGACCCTCATCTTATTATTCTATATACCTACCTCTGTCTACAGTCTTAATTTTTACTCCTGCCAAAGACCTCAGACTAGGAAGGGATGGGAGGTCTAAACTATCCTATAGTCAGTAGAAGCTGATACCAGGTCAAAAAAATTGTGGCTTGTACTTAGTTTGTAATATAATGATTTTAGGAACCCAATTTTAAATTCTTGTTTTCTAAGATTATCACCTTAAAATTTATATGTTCACATTATGTTAGAGAAATCAGTGTTTGGAAAGTGGAAAATACCAATAGTTCTCAGTTCTGTGACTCAGTTCTGTCATTACCCCTTCCTTGAAAACTGATACTTGTATATATACACATATATTTGTATTTATGTATATGTATTTACTGCCTGGTGCTGTAGTGACTGTATACTGTATACTGTAAGAATACTGTAATAGCAGGGAGCCATGAGCTTCAGACTGTTCTGAGGTCTTTCAGGCTTTATATTCCATAATTTAAGAACTAGAATTTACAATTTTTCCAATAAAATCTGTGGCCACTATTTTTACTCCTTCCGTCACTTCCTCAGTTTTAACCTTGCAGTTTCTGTGGCTGCCTGACCACTTCTGTGAAGCATTAAATTTACTTTAGTTTCAGTCTAGCCATCTGCAAAAAGATTATTGAACTTAATTGAAATATGTAAGCTATATTGATACTCCTGTGATATATATATAAGCAGTATTATATATGTAAAATATGTCTTTTTTTTAAAGATGAATAGGTTAAGATTTGGGGATTACCAGTGTAATAGGTGTTATTTCTTGTTGATTTTGAATGGATCATAGAAGCAAGTTTCCCTTGCACAGAACCTACCTCTTCATGGGCCTACCCTGCCTAGTGGAGCTGCCCTTTTGCTCTGCTGAACTCCAGTTTCCTGAACATGGACATTTTCCTTGGCCTGTGTAGACTTTAGCATTGACTTTCTTCTTGAACCCTTCTTTACTTGCTTTCTCATGACTGTGTCTTACTCCAATATGAAGTGAGGACAAAACTGGGGAACCTACATCTTCTTGGGAACTCAGAAGTATTTCTGAATTGAGTGAAAAAAAAAAGAAACAAAGAAACAAACAAAAAAACAAAAAAAGATGTGTTTCTGTCTGGAATCAGCTTGTAGATCTGGTGTATTGCCATCGAGGATCTCCTGGTTGTTTCAAGATCTCCCATTACTATAAGCATGCATTTTTCTCCAGTTCTGATACATAATTATTTTTAAAGGAGATGTGCCAATGAAGCAAACAGACACGCAGGCTCTGGAAAGTCACTCTTTACCTTATAAACATGCAGATCTGCACAGAGTGTTAAAACGTCCGTATATATTACCCTATTCTAGGTAATTTGTCACTCAAGAACCTTCTAAAGGGCCCAGGCTCTCTGCTCCTGTGTATCATTTCTTCTTCAGAATTACCCTCTTTGCATTTCTTTCTCTCTTGTCTCTCTCCTCTCACGCTTCTCTGACCAGAACAGGACACTTCTGTTTATACGCATTGCCCTCCTTTTCTCTGAAGCTACTTTCAAGCTTTAAAGCCTATGTGTAAATTCCAAGTCCGGGGAATGCTTCCTGATCACATTCTGACTTTTACTCTGGGTAGGATCTAGATGATCATACTCTTGAGGCTTCTCATTCCTTGTCAGTGAGCAAGCTTAGACATAGTGGCTGGTGAAGAAAGATCTCTGGGCAAGCGCATGCATGTAAATCACCCAAGGCTTTGGTTTTCAAAATTATTCTTTAATACCTCAGCCTTTGAGTACTTTGTTTTCTTGTTTCAAGTTTTCCGACATTTTATTTATACCCCTCTGAAGGATTGGAGAAAATTTATTTCACTTTCCATCAACCTAAAGAGTCCAATATTTTCTCAGATCTGAAAGATTACGTGGCACAACCTGGGAAAACTGGTCCTTCATTTCCTAAAGCCAGCTCTGATGCAGCATTTCCATACATTTAAATATAATTCATAAATTGGACCTTAACTTCTTAAATTAATATGGAAGATACTTGGGAAAGTTAGGAGAAACTAGTTGGTATATGAATTTAAATCCAAGTAAATGAAAACTCATGTAACCTTGATGAAGATGCTACTTTTCAGAAGTAGTTTTAATGCCAGGGTTAGTTACAACAAACTAAGGCCAGCACCCTGACTTTGGAGAAGAGCAGTCACTACAGACTGAAATGTGCATCCTCAGTTATACATTATCATCTTAATATTTACTTATCTTGTCAAGTAGTTTTTACAGTCCAACTACCTGATGTAAGGACATTTTCTATTCATCATTTATATCTTGCGTGATTTTTCCAATTTCATACATTTTTACAAAAACAATAAATCATGTAGGTACTGTGACACATGTGTTCCGTGATGTTTACATGCAAACCTGATGTTGACATAATGAAAACTGTAGGTCTTACTGTGTGCACCTCTTTTAACTAGAGAAAAAAGAAGCTTTTTAAATACTAGTCATTAGGTCTACACAGTAGGTACTAGTTGTTTATCTCCTCTCCTAAGGAAAACAGCATGCTGTGGGTTACTGTGTAGATGAAAGAATTCTTCCTTATATTGGATACTGAAAGATTTATAGTTAAGATTACTAAGTAGGTGTTACTGAAAGAAGTTTGAATAAAAGTCTTCCTGCAAAATGCTCCTGAACTTGCCAGAATGCAGCATCATTAAACTTGCTAAAAATAAAATGCCCTCAGGCCTAGTAAGAGCAATTGCTTCATAATTAGGCTCTCGGGAAAGGAGCTGGGATTTGTAGTAAGACATTTCTTTTAAAAATTAGCCCTGCCAGATGAACAGATTTCTGAGCTTCAGTAGACAGAGACTTTGAATCCATTCCTACTTACATGGGAGCGGTTTTCATACATTGACTGCCTCTGAGCTATATTCAAAAGCATTGCAGAGATACCTTGAAACTTAACTGCAAGATTTGACTGATTAGGAGGCAGTTTTGAAAAGTGGAGAGGCAGAAGCTGACAGACCTAAACAGTAAGACAGAAACTGAAAGAGATGCTAAGATCCATTTAGTCTTATGCTCCAATCCTACTTTGAAAATTTACAGGAAGTGTTTTTATAGTATCCTAAGGACTTTGGGGACTTATAAATAATATAATGTCCAACATCTAGATTTCATTTTCCCCCAGAAACACAGCCCATATGTATTTTAATCTGACAGATGTTTCTTTGCTTCACAGTGTTGCACAATTCAACTGCATTTCAAAGCTTTTATGCCAAATCTGTGTAGCGGAAAAGCATATGCAATACGTCAAACTGCAAATAAATTTAAGTTTTAACTGTTATTTATATACTATCAAAAATAAGCTAGTTTTGGTTATTTTGAAAAAGATCAATATTTTCCCTTTGTTATATAGGCATATAGAAATGTAGGTCAGGATGATCTTTCCAGATCAATACACATAGAACATAGTCAAAGGAGTCTTTTTTTTTGCACTGCACAGCACTAAAAATGTTCTCAGGCCAAGAGAGCCCATATCATGTCTCAGTGAAATGACCTATCCAGTTTCTTTCCAGCATGTCACTTACTTAGACATTTTTAACTTGGCATTTCTATTTCAAATTAATTGACCTGTTCCTATCTTTCACCACAGCCTGCCCAAAATACCTCACCTCTGCCCCCATTTATGATTCATAAAGCCTCTGGCCTGCATGCCCCAATAGGCATGCCAAAATGCAGGACTTTGTGGACTAAACAGGCTCTTGTTGCTGTTGCTGACAAACAAATATGCTGGCAGCAATAGTCAATACACCCATGCAATCTCTGTCCTGCGCTGGGGTGCTCTCTGGAAGCAGGGACATGCACTCTGGAATGTGCCTTCCAAGGCGCAGCAGGAATGGTGAATAAGCAAATTACGCCTCATCCAGAGTCTTTTGAAAAAACAGACCAAGCCTTCCCAGTCTTTGGCTGTTATGGGTGAGATAAACCAGGTCCTTGACCCTTTCTCAGAAAAGCCTGTTGATGACAACTTGAGAAGGGGTCTTGCATATGAAGTTATAGTTTGAGCGTAGAAACAGTAAATTAATTGAAGTCAATTAAATTACCAAATTTTAATCATCTATGACAGGACATCTGGGTGGTATGAATCCTGAGTCACAGAATGGTGGAATGTCATCCTGAATGGCAGAATTGTAAGGTAATTACTGAGACATAAAAAATGCATTTATGAGAAGAATTTGTGTAGAAAGGAGTGTAGGATATGTCAATGACATCTTGAGATAGAATATGAAGTGAAATAAATTGCTTCTTTTGGTGAGTGCCGAGATTGCTGATCTCTAGAAACTAAAAGTATAAAGCTAGAAAAGAGACAGTCCCTCTGCTTTCTTCAGTCTTTGTCCCATACTAGATAGAAATGTTTCATGTTTGCTACTGATTTAGAAATCATGAACAGGAGTAATGAAGGCCCAAATGATAAGATAACCCTTAAGAACCACTTTATCAGATCCTTTTCATGATTTTCCTATTCTACAACCCCGGGTAGAGAATAGATGAAAGTGAAGCCCATTGGGAAATACTGAGGACTTCAAAGGTTCTTTACAGAGAGTTGAACTCGCAAAAATTTTGTCTTAAGGCTAAATTTTGCTGCATTTTTTTAGAAGGAAGACATTTCAACATTCTTAAACTATATAGTTTTCTCAAAAGAAAAATATATATGTCTTGTACCCTGGTTTTGCAGATTGAATGATTGTGGATAATCAGGATAATCAGGATAATGACAACTTTGGGAAACAGACCTGTAATCTTCCCTTCCCACCATCCAGTTTCATGTACATGTCCATCTTGAATCCTGGCTCCAGGCTGAGATGACACTAGTCTAATAAGATGAGACTAAGCATCTAATTCCCACGGAAATGCAATCTAGATGTGTAGGAAGCTAAAATGTGTTCCAATAACACACTAAGATATAGCGAGGGACTTATCTTGTTATATTTTGTTCATTGAAAAACTATTTCCAGATCTTCAAAGCAAAATTAATAAGGTAAAGGTCATTGATTTTGTTGTTAGTGTAGCTATAAGATTTTTTTTTAAACTTCACATTCTCCAGTAAGCATTGTTCTGAGTCTAGATTTATCTCTAAGACTGAAAGGGAACTTAACAGATGGAGTGTAGGAAGGTTTTCCACTGTTTCATTTATCTGTCTAGAAATCAGCTTTCCTGATCCAGCAAAGCGCTATGATGATCTCTGTGTGAAGAGATTGCTCACTCCCATCAATAACCATCTTCCAGAGCAATCAAATGAAATATTTAAAGTATATTCCAGATTTTTTTCCTTTATGTTTTAATGTATGTAATTATGGAGACAGGTACTTAGCTAGCTTTGGCATATGCCAGGATATACAGACAGGAAAAGAAGAGCACTGCTCACCAGGACCCCCAGGCCTTTTCCCCAGAGCTGCTCTCCAGGCAGCTGTACCCAGTGTTTTTGCAAGGGTTCTTGCATCCTAGGTGCAGGAGGTTGTGTTTGACCTTGTTGCATTTCGTGAGGTTCCTGTTAGCCCATTTCTGCAGCTTTCCATGTCCATCCGGATGGCAGTCCTGTCCTTGAGCATATTGACTGCCTCCCCCAATTTGCTATCACCTGCAAACTTCACGAGAGGGCTAATAATATTAGGGAAAGAAGCAGAGATTTTGATAGAATAGGCAGATAAATTTGCTCTGTAAAATTACACAGGATTACTGTGTAAAAGTACATTTACTCTGTAAAATTGCTCAGAGAGTATGTGTTCTCACACACTGTATTTTGCAAAGATTAGCTAATCAGCATTCACTGCACACACCTGGAAGCGTATGTCTGTGTTTGACGAAAGGAGGGGGAGCATGCATAAACAACAGATGAAAGAGCGAGCAGAGATTTTAAGATGCAAAATAACACTCTTACAGCAAACAGACAAACAAGCAAGAAAACCAGAAGAGTTATATTTCTCAGTGAGAAAACTTAAGAATGGGAAGAGCTTCAGCTGTGGTTAGCTAAGCCATTACCCCCTCTCTGCTCCTTATTTCTGTACATTGTCTCTCAAACTTTTTAAGAGGAAATTGCTATCATTGCAACTGCTGTTTGTTGTTATTTCAATATTATAAAATGAAATTTTATAGAATATCTCCCAGCAGTTGGAGAGATGTTTCAAGTTATTGGCAGATTGCTCATAAGTGATAAGAAACAGTTTAGTAATAAGCTAAATATTCAGCTTTAGCTTCAGCTAAATATAGTATATACATTTTCTATTCTGTGGCTGTAAACTGGATGTGGAGTGTAGAAAAACTGTTTAATATTCCACGTTTTTGCCAACTTAAAACTGTAAAGACTATGAATACATACTTACTTAAGCAGAAATAAATATTTCTGGTGATTAAAATAACAGAAACATATGATATCATGAGCAGGATTTGATGCATTTAAAAATGTAAATGAATTTAAAATAAGTATCCTTTGCTGAATTGATCCAGGGTCAAAGATTAGGGAAGATCACAGAGTTCCCAGAGGAACTCTTACATTGGTGTTTTTTCTTTTATTTCCAGTAGCAAAGTAGGAGAAATTACGCTGAAGAAAATGGACATGCCCTTGTGCCAGTCTCAGATTCAAATCCTTGGTGGCTATTCTCTGTGGTTTGGAAAGGAATTTTGATTACAGTAGTTTCACTTGAGCAGATTGGTCCAATTTAGAGCAGTGCAAGGAGTGAATGCTTGAACAGATAAAATCTACGTCACCTTTTCACACCATCTGATGAGATATAGATCATGCAGCATACCAAAACTAAATAATGTGGAGTTGAGTTGATATAACTATATTGATATATATTTTTTTCAGTACCTTATGAGAAAAAAAAAATATTTCCTGGATAATTACATCAGAATGATGCTGAAAGAGGAATGTCCTTTTCATGGAGTTGACCTGAGAAGGACTCTGTTAGCAGTTAATTTTATCTCAGCAAGACAGGCAACTCAGGCTAAAAGCACTGTGCAACCTGCATTAAGGGCTTTTTTCTGTGGATGACAATGAGTTAGAGAAAATACTCTGTTTCTACGTCTATAATGAAAGCAAGACACCCTCTTTTTATTACAAAGTTATGTATCTGTTTTCCATAACAGAGCTTAGCAATCCATACAAATATTGACATTTTAGGTTTAGGTGGTACAATGGAAATTGTAGTCCTCAGGAGTGAGATCAATACCCACACAGTCTTCTGAGCATTTAGAAGGGAAAAAGAGTATACAAGTACTCTTCAGATGAAGGTAAAGGATCTACAAGGGGCAAGCTGTTAAAAACAGATTTCCTTACTGAAAGAAGACGGTGCTTTTTGAATTTTAAGACTTTCCAGCTACCAGGTTAGTCTTTTTAATATTAAGCAAAGAAGCTGCCTTCTTGTGGGTGTTACCTATTCCATTAAAAAAAAGCAAGCACATATGCGTGTGTGCTCATGCGCATGCACAGACACACACACACACACACACTTATTTAGTGCTCTTAAATAAAAAGACGGTGACACATACTCAACTGTAAGAATTTTAGTCCAAATGATCTACTAAGCTTTTATAGGAATCCTGCTGAGAGAGGCAGGACTACAGTTACAGCCATTTCTCCCTTCATCTGCTTCTTTTATTTTGTGATTGCAGTAGGAATTTCACAACAGACATGTCACAAGAGTGACCCCTGTGATTACAATTTTTGGTGTTTATTTTCAAGTGCTGCTTTGAAAGAGGTGCTGGTAAGGTGCCTTAGAGTATCACAGTTCCTGAGTGTTATATGAAATCTCCAAACTTGCCACTGCAGGATTTTTCACCTGTGTAAGGAAACCCATGAAATGAAGTGTGACACTTCATTATCTCCATAAGTTCAAATACATAATGCCTGCTGCCACTCATTCATTCATAAGGAAGAGGACAGAAGCAGAGCTATTACTGTAGTACACCACACTTTCCTTTCTGAAAGGTTGCTGAATCAACAACCCAACTTTATAACCCCTAGGACATTATTCCAGTGGAACTTCCAATTTTAGAGTTAAGCAGGATAATGCCAGCTTAGCCACTGGAAGCTGGGAGACCTCTTGGAGCTTCCAAGTGACAGATAATTTCTCTCTTACACACTCACTTACTTGAATACTTACTGAGTAAGTTGCTCTGCAGTGTGAACAGTGGTATCAGGATCTATCTAGCAGGAAGTTTGGACTGAGCCATGAGCAGAGTTTTATTTTCTGGGTCCCAGTGTTGCCCATCAGCTGAGAGGAGAGAAATGCCCTTTTATTGACAACCTCTGACTCACTAACGGTTGACCCTGGAATTCTGAATTACATTATATATTCCAAATATATATATAGTTATGATTTTTTATTATATTACATAATTCTGTCATTATGGTTTCTATTTTACTTCCCCTCATATGAGAGGAACAAACAAAGGGATCATGAAAATTTGAATCAGGAAATTTTAAGAAGGCCTGGGGCTTCCTAAAAAATAAGGTTGAAGGGGAAAAAAAAACATACACAGAAATTTGGAAATGTTGCCAAATTTTATTTTGAAGGAAAAGAGAATCAAGATAAAGTTTGATGGGAACACATAGCATGGAATTTCAAATTAAACAGTAACTTTCAGAAGACTTCAGTAGTGGCTGAAAAGGGTCATAGAATGCAAAGTATTAGAGAAACTTATCCAGCTACCAGGTTAGTCTGAAGAGTCCTGATCATTCACACTGTCAGAGAATTTGATGGTGACAAGCACTTTAAAGGGTGTCCTACAGTGGTATTATTGTCATATTTATTTTAAGAATAAGATGATCACGAGGCAGCTTGAGTCTAATTTTCCTGATACTACACAGCCTTGGACAGTGAAACTGATGATGTTACTGTATTCAGTAAGTGCAGTTTAGTAAGTGCAGTTTAGCCCTTAAATTCATTTATACAGCCGTGGAAATTTCCAAAGAGGAAGATGCTACCAGAATAAATAGGTTTGTCCAAACACTGCAAGAATAACTAACTTCACTAACTTCAGTGGAAAAGTCTTTCTGAATTTAACTCATGCAACAAGGAACAGAATTTGTTTCCATTTTTGTTTTTGATGGCATAGCCTCAGTAAGTTTTATAGTAATCCTTTCATTTCTATTCAAACTGGCTATGTTCACTCATAGTTTTTAAGGAGGTGAATGTCCAGATGTTTGGATTTTCCCCCTGTTCTCACTGATGTGAGTATTTTTGACCATCTGCTTCTTCTCCATCAAGAGTGTGTCTTTTAACATCTGCTACTTTTTATCTT
Organism: Crypturellus undulatus; assembly: GCA_013389825.1. Lineage (NCBI taxonomy): Eukaryota > Metazoa > Chordata > Aves > Tinamiformes > Tinamidae > Crypturellus > Crypturellus undulatus. Next base: position 464,996 of record VWPW01021500.1, read on the forward strand.
TGTGGTCATGCTTTTCTCCCCAGTTCCTACGTTTTTCACCCTTTTTTTTGCCCATATGTTTGTGTTTGGAGAGAAGCCCTAAACTCCAGGGAGCTGGCAGCCTCTCTGCTTCCCATTGACAAAGATCCTGAGATGGCATGAAATAGTCAGATGGCTGAACTGGTTGGACTTGCTTGGCTTTTCTGTATGCAAGCACCACTAGGAGTTTCCAGATGTGAAGAGGGAGCACTGGTAGCTGTCTCTGCTTGTCCTGTTCTCTTCTTCATGTCATCACGGAGCTTCCTGAGAAGCTCCAGGTCAACTAATCTTAGCAGAGTCCCTGTGGAGAGAAGAATCAGCCTTATTGTTTCCCTGGATAATGCCTTGTTCAGTACATGCTTTCTCATCATACTAACTAATCTTTGCCTTTTCTTCCATTCCTGTAATGTTGTGGCTGAGTGAAAGCCAGATTACTTATGCAGCCAAACCAAACTAATACTCAAGAGTTGAGGCATTTGTTGAGGTATTGTGTGCCGAGATTGCTGCAGATGTGTGGGCAGGCAGACTGCAAAGCATAATACTGTCAATGAAGCTGCAGAACTCTTGGCTTTCAGTGTTTCTCAGGCTGCCTTTATCCAGAGCCAGAGGGCTTCTGTAATTTCTTTTGCTCCCACTCCCTCCTAAGGGATAGCTTTCCTTAAAGAAAATGAAGGATGAGAGAGAGGTAAGCCCTGTCAGAAGAGACCAGAGGGAACAGTCTGGTGAACTTGATGCTTAAAGATAGGGAATTCACACTCATTTAGCCTTCACAGTAGACAGCATTTCCTTTTTGAAAACAGCAGAGATGGATGCAGTCAGAAGTCCATAGCAGTAATACTTATTTTTAAATTCTCTCCATCCCAGGAAAAGCCATCTCCCAGTGAGAAGTCATGGACTCTTCACTATTTTTATTGTGAGGTGTTGCCTCTTGTAATCTTCTTCCTAATGTGTTTTTCTAGCTGGACAAATAATAATTGTGAATTATAAACATTTAGCACAGTTCTTACCCAAGAGCAAGATGCTCAGCCAGGGTAGTATCAACTATAGCTGCAAGCAAGTTCTCATTTAGGTAAATAAAGATTTCTGTATTCTTGCAATGGGAAAATATTGTCACGTCTCAGATGATGGCTTCTATTGTACTAGATGTAATGATCTTCTTTGGTTATAATGGTGATGAACCACTATGCAATCACATGTCACGTTTTGACTGCACCTGTTTGCAAACTCAGGTAATTATGCTCCATTGTCTAATTGCTTGCTTTATGAACGTTTTGCTCACATATTTTTAAGCAATGCTATTTGATTGCAGATAACTAATGATAGCAAACTCTGCTCATTATCTTACTGTTAACATTTGATTTGTCTAATTGCTACAGGTGGAAACAATAGGTGATGCGTACTGCGTGGCAGCAGGGCTGCACAAGAAAAGTCTTAGTCATGCCAAAGCCATTGCCCTGATGGCACTGAAGATGATGGAGCTTTCAGAAGAGGTTCTCACACCAGACGGGAGCCCTATTAAGGTAACTTCTTTGATCTTTATTCTCTGCTCGTCAGTGCTATAATTGGCCTGATTTATTCCACCATTTTCTGTTGGTAGGAATCTGCTTTGTGTTAGAATTTGGAATTCTATCAAGATGTCACAGACTGTTTTATGGACTATATTCAACAATCAATTAAATTATGCTCACTTTAGCAAACAGAGCAGATCAATACAAGCAGATCTGCAGACCAAAAGAACTGATGGCTAGGGACCTGACACCCAGATGATACATATTTCAGAGCTTTTTCGAGTTCTTATTTGTGGCAGGAATATATTAGATATGCTCCTCAAGCCCTTCTTCCAGTTCAGTTTAGTCTAAAAAGAAGACTATTGATGAAGAAGACACATGCTCAGTGTTGTTCCAAATTACAAGATGAAGTGCATTACATGAGAGTAGTGGAGAAATTGACTTCAAAAGTAGGCTTCTGATCTGAATTAAAATACAAAAGTAGATCCATTCAGGGCTCTGTTGGTGTAAGGGGCCACATTTCTCTTTTCTAAATAGTTGCTGACCTGAGTAAAAGAAGAGTGTGTGAACTTCCTGCTCTTTCTTGATCATAATGTGTTTCCACCCACTCAAGCTCCAGTTCTCTCCCCTAGCCTAGTACCAAAGAGTCACAGGAGGTAGAAGAACACTTTCTGTGCCATTTCAAAATTCCACTCTGATGTTGTGCTTCTTTTGATGCTATAGTGAGGTTATGGCTGTTAGTATTTCGAATAGGTTGTATTTAGGCAGAAGATGGACATTCTGGGTGGGGGGAGGAAATCCGTAGAGATAAATATATGACTTCCTTTTTAAGGGGTCGGATTACATATTATTCTCATTATGTATGTTTACTCCACTGTATATCCGGTTAAATTGTTCTTCCCATAAAACAGACTTTTTGTTTTCAAATAAAATGAGGGAATTATCTAGAATAGTATTCAACACTGTCGAAAGCACATAACAAAAGCCATATGTAGCTGGATGAGAAGGCCAGACAGAGTTCCCATGGGATGCTTTCATCATGGTTGAATTGCACTTTGTATATTAAAATTCTTCTCGTCTGTTAGAAAATGAGGATCTGTCCATGGAAACTCTTCTTTCCTCTGATAAACAAAAAAAATCAAGGACCAGTTTTGATGATTTCAAACATAATATAAAAGACCTAATATTTTGAAAAATTTAAGTTCATAGATGCTGTTGCAATGCTTCTTGATGCTTCTTGATGCTTCTTGCTCTGAGTTTTCACTCTTCTATATCTTATTAGCCAGATCATAACTTAAACTTCATTCACTGTACTTTTTATGTATCAAGAGAGATACATAAATCAATCAAGAGAAATTTTATCTAAGTGAGTGACTCTGCCCAGAAAGGAGAATGTTGCAAGCTAGAATAGTTCCATAAAACATGGCAACACAATGTTCAAATAAAAATATTTTTAAGTTTTAGATGATTTTTTTCATTAGTAGCTACCTAAGCTTTTGATGAAAACTTTTGGTGCAAAACCAAAGCATTTATATGATCATTCCAAAAAATCTGCATATTCAAAAATATAACTTTCTGAAAAAAATGTGGATTATCCGTTTTGATGAAAAAAATTGAAAAGTTTCAGGAACTCAGGCACACAGATCATAATCTCTTCCATTCTTCCAAGTGCTGGCAGCAATTTAGGAAGAAATAGGAGGATACAGTCCATCAAGACGTGGCTCCATGGCTGGTGTCATTGCCACAACTTTGGTTTCTTCGGCAATAGGAAACCTTACATGGCACCAGGCATGATGGCCTCTAATGGAATCCATCTTTCTCAAAGCAGGAAAAGAGCCCTAAGACATGAGCTAGCAGGGCTCACTGAGAGGGCTTTAGACTAGATTTGAACCGGGAGGGCAGTATCATCAAGGAAGCAGGTTATGGGGTAGGCGATGGTCTGTCATGCCACTCGCAGCAGCCTAACTCCAGGGCCTATGAAGAATGCCTTAAGCCTGAAGAAGCTAAATGGGAAAATAAGATAACTTCTGAAAGCCATGGTCAAGTTGCAGGTGCCCCTGCTAGAATGAGAGGCACATTCAGAACCTTTATGTAAACGCACGCAGCATGGGGAATGAACAAGGGGAACTGCAGATGCGTGTGCAATTGCAGGACCATGATCTCATTGCAGTTACTGAGACATGGTGCGACAGCTCTCATTACTGGAATGTGGCCATGGATGGCTTCAGGCTTTTCAGGAAGGACAGGCCAGGGAGGCGAGGTGCTAGAGTTGCTCTTTACGTGAGAGAGCAGCTGGAATGTATGGATCTCACCTTAGGAATGGGAATGGAGCTTAGCATTCGCTCACAAAGCATGAATAGAGAGCCTGTGGGTGAGGATTAAGGGCAAACCAACAGAGGCAGCACTGTCATGGGAGTTTATTACAGGCCTTCTGACTGGGGAGAGGAAGTGGATGAGGCTTCCTACAGGCAGCTGCAGGAAGCCTCACAATCCCAGGCCCTGGTCTTTATGGGGGACTTCAACCATTCTAATGCCTGCTGGGATAATCACACAGCTAGGAACAGACGGTCCAGCAGGTTTCTGCAGAACATTGCAGATGATAACTTCTTGATACAGAGAAGGCAGAGTTACTAAAAGCCTTCTTTGCTTCTGTCTTTACTGCTAAGGCTAGTCCTCATGAACTACAGAGCTCAGGGGCATGAGAGAACCAGGAGAGAGGAGGACTTTCCACTGGCTGAGGAGGCATTTACTAGCATTTAAAAAAACATAAGTTCTAGAGAGACATATGAATTTGATTTGAAATGTATCAAGATTAGGGTTCCTATCACCTAAATATCTCTAAATACCCTCTAAAACTATAGAAATAAGGACTTTTAGTAAAACCTACTCTAATTTGTCCTAGTTTAAGCATCTACTCTAGAATGAGATGAATCACACCCTAAAAATAGGTATTTTTTCTCCGTCGTTCGTAAATCCACAGACGTAGCCTAAGCGTGGATATCTACTCTATAAATTTCTACACTTTGTCAGATGAATCCTCCTACAAGTGGCAAAGTATGCATAGTTTTTCTTGGTGGTGATGTCTGTGATTTGTACAGTTATAATATGTGTATTATTTCTAAATTGAGTTTTCCTGACTTTAATTTATGGCCAATATTGAATTCTGTAAAGTAATCCGATATCAGTGGCTGTCAGTTCTTCACTTATATTGCTTCAAAGTGGTGAGGGTGAAGATCCTGCCACAGATGCGTTGCCACAAATGCTCCACATGCACGCATCCTCCTGAAGCTCAAGGAACCCTGTAGTGTGTATAAAAGGGACCATGGAATCTACTCAAAACCTAATCAGGAGACATGTTTATTCAAGTACTTCAAGTTTCTTCAATTATGCCTTGTCATTAAATTATTTAATATATTTATTGACTTAAGATACAAAATCCTCTGTGTGAAGTGTAAGACATTTAAGTGCCTAACTTTGAAACAATGAATAAAAGTGTATCATAACATGGTTATTTTGAGCTGGTCCTGTTATGGATGGCAAAAGTGCAGTATTTTGAGCGTATTTTGATGCATTCTGACCTAAATTCAATCCATGACTCCTTCTTCCAGAAACAATGCCCATTCCTTAACTCCTTGCCAGGTGCATTGAATATTGGATACTGGCACAGTTTGACTTTTTATTATGTTTAAAAATCTATGTTTGTATTGGTATGTTTGAAAAGAACTTGAAATGAGAAGGCAGTTTTCATCATGCCCAACTCTCTTAAAAGTATCTTTGATGGTTTTCATGATCTGTTGTGACTAAATCCTGAGTTCATTCTTCAGGATACTCTAGTAGCAATTTTGTAAAGAGTTAGTCAATTGCTTCACTGACTGTAAGAAAAGTTTTTGAGACATAAATCTTAAAAGCAGAGGATTCTCTCATCTCAAGAGTTAACAGCAGAGTGTTGCTTGTTTTGTTTTGTTTTGTGTTGTTTTGTTCGATTTTTCCCCCAAATGGCTGATAAGACCTAATTAAAAAGGAAGAAATTATTAGCAGTCATTTATATAAGACATTATACCATAGATATTTAAATTTTAATTTTTATTCATAAGCTAACAATTATAGTACACCTATTCTGCTTTAATAGTGGCTTCTAATAAGAAGGAGACATGTTAGTTTCCTTGGTATTTTCTGGGGATTTCTTTTCTAGAGACACATCTCTTGTAAATGTGTCTGAAATGCTGACCTCTCTGAGATCAGCACTGGAAACTGAGAATTCAATGTTACTCCCCAAATTTGTGGAGTGTGACTGATCTCATACACTTTTAAGATGACTAATTACTTAAAAAGGGTTTTTTTTCTTTAGACAGCTTCAAATTATGAAACTGCATGGGTTGTCTTGCTTGCAGAGATTTCTGTGCTAGGGAGTAAGGGGAACAAAGACAGTATGAAAAACCTAGCTGCAATTAGGAAATGTAGTGCTTGAGATGTAACTCTTATTTCATGATTACTCAATTAGATATGTCTGGCTGTATGATTATGGCTGTGGAATATGCTTATTTTCCAAATTGTTTGATAGATATATTTTGTTGTCATCTCAGGATTGAATTCACCAGAAGGCAAATGTTTACTCTCTTTGTTGCTTGAAAAGATCATCCCTGTGATAACAATGGGCATCTCATTAAATTATGCTTATGGAGTCTATGAAACAGACTCAGGAAGTCATGGAAAATAAATAGACTTACTTATGAATGAAATGAATGATTGAAAAATAAATGAAAAAAAATGCTAAAAAAAAGTGCATTAACAGAGAACCAAACAAGGCTTGTCGTTTGAGTGCACAATGAACACTAAAATGCACTGGGTTGCATTTTCTCCATTGGGAAATTCACAGCATCACACACAGAATGACAGAATGGTTAAGGTTGGAAGGGACCTTTAGAGATCATCCAGTCCAACCCCCTGCTCCAGCAGGGACACCTAGAGCACGGGGCACAGGGTGGCATCACTGGGTTTGGAAGATCTCCATATAAGGAGAGTCCACAGCCTCTCTGGGCAGCCTGTGCCAGGGCTCTGTCACCCTCACAGAAAAGAAGTTCTTCCTCACATGGAGGTGGAACTGCCTGTCTTTCAACTTACACCCATTATCCCTTGTCCTGTCACTGGCCACCACCAAGAGTTTGGCCCCATCTTCTTTACATTCTTTGCTCAGGTATTTGTATATATTGATCCGATCTCAATCTTCTCTTCTCTAGGCTAAACAGGCCCAGCTCGCTTAGTGTTTCCTCATACATGATAGTTCTTCTGTGAGTGATGGAGAAGGCTTCAGGTCCCTGCATGATTTTTTACTCTGTGCTATTTGAGGCAGAATCCTTTTACTTCAAAGTCAGCTAAAGCCTTAGTGCCAAAGAAGGACGTTTGGCTCAGATGGTGTGTGTAGAATTGGATATGCGTTTATATCCTTTCAGCAAAAAATTTTTGGTCCGGAAGTACTCAACTCTTTCAGGTTTTGTGCCACTAATTATACCTAATGTTCTCTGAATATAGTTTGAAAATATGGATATAAAATTGCCTCATACCTTTAGGGGAACATTACTTGAATTTAAGATATGCTTCATATCTTACTGTTTTTCTTTAGATACAGTGGAAGTATATTAATTTTAATAGCTAGAGGTAATGCTGTAATAATTCTCTAGAGCACTGGTGTTCAGAGTTAAAGGTCATCATTCATATCTCATTCAATGTGTTAAACCTATAAGATATCATTAGTAGCATCACTTTTTATCATGCCTCAAATCACACTTAATTATTTAATATGCAGTGTATATCAAAATTAAACAGAAATGTGTCCTTTCCAGCTTATTGGATAATGGATATTGGTAAAGAGATAGTCTAGCAGAATGTACATAGTTTTGACTAAATTGATTTCCTTACCTTATTATCTGCTTATCTTTTCAGTGTGCAACAGTGGTATTTAATGGGATTGTGAAGAGATACAGAATTGAAAACACACAGAGAAAACGTGAATGGTTTATATGAAACTGCTAAAATTAACTGCAGTTACGTGTTGTGTACAGGTTTTCCTATTTATAGAGATTGGGTCTCCATCAAATTAATTCAAAATATGTTATAAAATATGTTCCTCTAAAGCATAAAATAAAAATCATTTTCAAATTATTATGTTACAAAACTATGAGAATAGGCCTGCAAGTGCTTTATAAATTGAAGCAAACACATACTCTCACCTTTTTGTTTGTTTCCCTGCTAATGACTAGGTTATTAAATAATCTATACAAAATAGTGGAGGTTATTAAATAATCTAAACAAAATAGTGGAGGCCTTTTCTAGCTTATCTTGTTTTAAATCAGGTGATCTTATTTTCAGATGAGGTAGACTGAACCTTCTATTCATTTGGACTGAATGCAGATTGCCTGGTCCCTTGTTTTCTGTTGTTTCCATGTTATGAGGACAACTTCTAACTTTGGGATGTGCATTTCCAAACCTGTTTTGTTATTGTAATTATGTAGTCTGATACACACGTTTGTCTTCAATCCAAAGCCCGGCTTCATGGATTAGCTTAAGAAACAGATCCAAAATGGCAGAGGAACCATTTCATAATCTATGGTGGCATCTAATTGCAGACACCAACACTGTAGGCAGCTACGTCTGAACTACTTACCGTAGCTTCCTTTTCAATGGCGCAGAGAAAAATAAAGCTATTTTAGTCTGTATTCATGTAACATGCCTTCAGCGTTTATTTTATAATGAAATATTTGAATGGATATTTTCTGATTATCATCAGAAGGATGACTGATCCTATTGCTGGGACCCAGACTGAAACACAGGTTAAAATCTTCATTCAGTCACAGCTTTTCCATTTGAATTTTAGATCTGTTATCCAGAGTTTCTATACCACAACTTCCCATATTTACAATGTAGGTAACAATAAATATTTTGCAGGTATTTTTTTTTCTGTAGAAAAAACCTATTTTTTTCTCTATTTTTTTTAGCATGTCTAAGCCATGTGACTTTACAGCTGCATTAGTTTTGATATGTGTTGGCTATTTAATACCCATGATCATGATGAATAGAACAACTAAAACCTGATTTTGATAAGTATAAATCTCATTCCTGCTTGAGGATACTGAACAGGTAAAAAGGATTCTGATTACAATAGCTCCTGCCCACAGTGATGCACTTTTCTAAATAGTGTGGAAGTAGACAATGAATTTTACTATGAATAACCTCCTCTGCCTATTCAGCTAAGCTTTCCCTTCTGCACTCTGGTGATATGGCAGTTGGGCCTAGAGCACAAGTAGAATGAAAGTGTCAACATCAGCTCAAATAAATGCTTTTTTATTAGTTTCTAATGAAGCAGCCATGCTCAACATACAATATAGGAGTATCAGGAAAGGCATAATTTAATAAGTGTTATCTTCATAACTGTCTTCACTACCTTGCTTTAATTCAGATTGCAATGCACTAGTGTTAGATTTACTGGTCCACACCAACTGTGTTTTATGTAAGCAGGGAAACGTGTATTTAAATTGTGAAAAGGTGACTGCTGATGCAGGCGTTCTCATCAGCAGTATGTGACGAGCTGCTACGTTACCGTAATGCTCCTCGCTCAATCTGCGGTATCCTAGCAACTTCTCCTCTTACCTAATGTCTAAATCAGCATCTGAAAGGTATATAATATCCTATTTCAGGTTAGATAACTTTGAATCTATGCTAAAAAAAAGAATCTGTGCTAGAAAAAAATTAAAAAAAAAAGAAACTATTCCACAGAAGAAATACTCGCATAAAGAGGCATTTTAATGAAAAACTGATCAATATGCTGACAAGGGTACTTAGTTTTATGAGCTTGCAAACGTCGGAGTAGCAGGAGTGCTTTGGTGAGCATTCAGAACTGCACACCTCAGGAGAAGCCAGGGGCATTGCGGGAAACATGGAGGTGGCGAGGCACTTCCAGCCCTGGAGACAGTTCCCTGGGCTTGAGGAGATTTTTTGGTTCCGAATGCCATACCTCAGTTCATCCAGGTGCCTTTTGAAATGCAAGCTGAGAAAAGCTGATCTGTATCACAGCGTGTTTCCCCAAGTACCTGAGAAATTGCAGGTTTTGCTAGTGTACCCTGAAGGAATATTCAGACCTTCAGCTCTCCAAGCATTTTCACTCAAGTACTTCCTTTTGTCTGATTTTAATGATAGTCTTTATTAATTGCTTTAAAAAACAAGAACTACACTCATTGTTTGCAAATTCTATTCTTTATAAGGGGCTTCATCGTATCCATCTATAGCACTTCCACTCTGTGCCAGTGTTAGTGCCTGTGTGTGAAAGAACAACAAAGAGCTAATAGTGTGAATTTCACTGAAAAGCAGATTTATCTATTCTCTCTGCCATGCTTTATCTGACATTATTCTCCTGAGGGTAAGAGGCACTTGAGATGTCCTCCTGTTTATATTTGTCTCCTTGGTAATACTAAAGCATGCCTGTAGAAATCAGGGTATGCACCCAGAGCATCTGTGGACCTCTCTGTCCTTTGGTAGTCTGAAACGACCACTGCTCATCCATAGGTCTTGTAACTCTCAGCACTTGAATTTGACTAAATATAGAAATACATTTGGAATTCAGTCATATCTCTTGTTCACAAAGGCAGACACAGCTTTACATTAACAGCTGTACCTAATGTGAAAATTTGTCCAAGTGCTTCTAGAACAGAAGATACCTGCCTTCTTCAGGTGCTATAAATCCATGCACAAGGAAGATCAGGCTGTTTTACAGGACAGCAATACCTTCAAGATTTAGATTCCTTCCTGGGATTTGTGCTCACAGGATGTGCAGCTGTATTACAGGGTTAGGTTTAGGGTCAATGTGGGGCATCTCTCACTGGTCTGATTCTCACGGTTCTTCAGTCACTGTAGCCACAAATGCCTCTAAGTAAAACTCCAGATGTCTGGCTAATAGCAGAGCTGGTTGGGAATTTTCCGTGGAAAACACTTTTTGGCTGAAAATGCAGAATTATCAAAACCAAAAGCTTCTATAGAAATGTCCAGTCATCTTTTCATCGTGCAAATTTCCCAAACTGGTGAATTTCTGAATAGAGAAAAACTGGCTCCAGAGTAGTAAATGCATTAATGCGTATTACAATCACTTGGTATACTTGGAGGAAAAAATAGAAAAAAAAATATATATATATACAGAAGAAAGTCTTGAACTCTCTCTCTCATGAGCAAACCAATGCACTCATGGTTATTGTAGGATGGAAAATCTACTGTGAGAAACAGTTTTGCTCCTGGGCTGGCATTGTGGCACTTTGCCCAACTGCCAAAATTGCAAATTCTGATTTTTTGACTTGCCATAGTTCTTTATTGACTATTGTCCATGTCGAAGTTGATTTTTTTTACTGTTATAACTGCCATTCATATTTGAGTCATACAAAAACAATATTAGCAAGCAGAATTTCCCAGGTGAACAAATACTTAAATTTGTTGCATGCATAGGAATTTTGGGAGGTTGACATTGTTACAGCTTTACAAAGAAAGCGTAATGGACAAAAATTCTTAGAAAATGAAAATTTGCATAAAGAATGCAAACTATTTGAAATTATTCATGAATATTTAAAAAATTGGTCAAGGGACCTGCAGATAGGTGACTATTGTTGTATTTTTATTTCTCGTAGGCCAGGAATCCACATTTTTAAATACCTGTCCCCTTCTTCTCTCAGTGTGTCTTCCTATCATAAAAGAATTAAAGCCAGGTTTCCACTATCAGCTACAAAGACTATTATATCCTGAAATGGAGAAGAGATGAAAAACACCTAATAAAAACTAGATATAAGTACTGGTAGGAGATAATACACAAACCTATTAGGACTCACAGAAGATAAACAGTAATACACTTAGAAACAAGCACAGGTTTGCACAGGAATAATGCTTTATGGGCTTTTAATGCAATCCAACCACAAACACATGAATGGCAAATATTGCTAGACTTAAATTACTGTGATGCTGAGTTAATAGGCAGAGGTGTTGCCAAGGATGCTTTTCACTGGGAATTAGAGGGGAAAATGTGCTGCCCTTTGCGGCTGTAGAGGTGCCTGTAGCCTGAGTATTTGTATTTCCAGCTGTTGTCATCCAGCTGCTCCCTGTGCTGCCTTGCTGCAGCATCAGTCTTTCCTTGTGCTTCTTTCAGTGCCTGAGCTCTCTGCTCCTGCTTTTGGTATAGCTGTTTTAATGAAGGAAGCCTCTCGCAGGCAGTGCTAGAACGGGGAACATCCCTTATCGTCACTGGGGTTATGTACACTGGCTTTTCTAAACTGGGCACTATTTTTGTGTCAGAATCACCGCTACCTCACCAATGTCTGTTCATTTTCTGACTCTCTTCCAAGAGTCCAAAAGGCGAAGTTGCCTGCTCCAAACATTTTGCTATATCTGGGGCCATCTGGTGCCATTAAATTGCAGTTTTGAGCAGAGACCAGGGCAGATCTGCCATCTCCTTTGATCTGACCCTCCCCTAAAAGCAAGGGATGGTGATGACCCCAAGTCAGAGTAACTCCCGGATAACCCAGTTTGTTGCATTCACATGCTAGGTGGCAGTGTGAGCATGGCTTCTTTCACCTGATGTAGGCTAGATAAAAAGACACAATAAAAGACCTCTCTACATCTTCTTACCTCTCCACCACTTGCTCGTGTATACCAAGTTAGCTGTAAGCTGGCTTGTATATATTGCTTGACTGTTTTTGTGCAAGATGTAAGCACAGTCTTTGTGCAAACATTTCCCTGGTGTTACTGGGAGAGAGAAAGAACTTAATAATGTTGCATGAGAATAGAGTATTGCATTTAGAAATTAATGTGAAAGAAGTTCCAGATGGGACAGTCTTTCATGTTTCTTAAGACTGAACTTGGTTATGTCCTCAGGCAGTGGAAAGAAGTTCTCGTTTTGATTGCAGCATGGCTTCCATTCTCTCTTAGTTAATGAATAGTCTTGAATGATGTGCACTGGAAACATGAAGATAATAAAAGTGAAGGAGAACTGTATCACTATTTTATATTATATGTTGCACATTTAAAAGGCACAGCTCTCGTCCCCTCGCCCCCTTTTCAGGTTCCTCGCTCTACTAATATAGTTTTGCTTGCTTCAGGAAAGACCCTTGCGGACACACAGCTTTTCCATCTCCCAAGGGAGAGCACCTCACTATCCCCGGCCTTTACTGACTCCAGCTTGCAAGAACCTTCCTCAGAGTTCCAGAATAGCTGCCCATGGGTCGGGCCTTTCTCAGCCACACTGGAAAATCTTACAGACATGTTAAACTTTCTGCAGAGCTGGCTGTATATTCTGGAAATTCCAGTTAGGGGATTTTTAGAGGCAACTGCCTGCATCCCCTCTGCAAAGACAAAGAAGAACTTGTACTTGTTAATGAAAATTTTCTGCTTTTTACTTCCCCCATTGCCTCCAACACACACGCTTATGGGAGGAACAGTCAAAGTCTGTTGCTTTAAGTGCCAAATAAAAACTCTCACATAACCGTTATCATTATCCTGTGCTATACAGTGAGTCATAACACCAGGCTATATTTGAGTGAACACTTCAGCTGGGGGTGGATGTTGGAGGATAATTCTTGCCCTGCTGTTTGAAGCTGACACGTTCAACAACATTGTTCAACTGTTTCCGGATAGTTCGGTTCCCTAAGGAAGAATGTATTTCCTGTCATAAATAAATCCATAAACTAAATGCTTAATGGCATTTTAGCTTCCTTTCATATGAGACATTAGAGTATTTTGGAAAAAATCCCAGTACTTCAGAGGAACTTCAGACAGCTTCTGCTCAAATATCTTCCTTAAATTTAAACTAGAGTAAAAGTAATTCAGTGTTCATAATAAACTTTCAAGACTTCACACTGAATAGCCAGAAATTTTGCTTTTCTTTTTTTAATCAAAGGATCTCCATATTTTGGTATATGTCATACTTAGGTTAGGTTTTTGCTTTGACATTTTAAAAGAAGGGGAGGGGAAGGGAGGGCAGGACAGGGGAGGACAGGAGAGGCAAGATGAGGTAAGGCAAAGGCACTACATTTGAATGCAAAACAAGATGAAATAAGGTATAAAAATGTAAGAGTACTCAGTTAATAAAAAGACTCTTTGGCTCTTTCTTTGCATGTGACCACTTTGATTAGGACGATAAAAAGAAAAGGAAAAGTGCTATAAACAAAAGTGAGTTATAATGTATTGGGATTTCTCCCAGCTGGCAGAACTTGGAAGTGCCCAAGTGATTATTATTCTGAAGATTTGTTACAGGAAATACATTCAGCCCTGAGGAAGAAGATGGGAAATTTTATCTTTCAGAGATCCCAGTTTAGCTTCCTAGAAAGGAAATGAAATCTCCACACCAGCAAAACTGAGGCCCTAAGAGGATCTCATTCCTTTTCTTACTGGAATACAGTTTTCCTAGATTGAGCAAGATAATTATTGTCATTTAGCCAAATACTATAATACTGATTAATAGTATTAGCCATAACACTGTTATCTTAAACAGATATGAATTAATTTTAAAAAAAGCTTACTTATAATGATTTTATATTTATATTCTTAAAATATTATACTCATCTGAAAGACATAATGTGTTCTTCATAAAACAGGAAATATTCCGTGGTCTGTGGAAGTAGCCACATCTCTTATAATAATTTTAATGGAAAATTTGTAATAACATTTTTAACGTGGCACATACAGATTTATTTACACTATCATCTTTCTGTAGTATACCTGTGACAGTTTACTTGTTACGTGGTCCATTCATGGTACATTTAGAAAATGCAGGACAAGAGATAATAATTAGATTTACCATTAAAAGAAATAGAAGGATTCTTATCTACCATTCATTTTCTAAACTTCTTTGGGGGAGGAAGTAATTACTATTGTTACTGCTTTACTATACTCTTACTTCTGCAGTCTGGTCCTTTTGAATTTGCGCTGTGGCCACAAACTCAACTACAGAATTACCAAGTTATCATTCCTGTTGTGAATGTCAGTCTGTTTTACTTAAAAGAAGCAAACTATTACTGAACCTTACCTTCAGGATAATCTTTTCTGATTTTGGGCTGTTCTATTACAGTGACAATGAGAAATATGGAATACTGATTCATACAATATTTTCCATTTTTCCAGTATATGTTTGTGTTTTTTCTGAAAAAATACCATGATCTGAAGATGGTCTGGTTGTCACAGAATTACTGAGATGTGTTGTCTGAAAAAAGTCCTTGCAGAGTATCTTAAGTAGTACAATTAAAATCACTACTCACTGATATTTAGAGTAGAAAGTCTATTCAGAAAGGTGTTTGTGGTCTCTAATTATGGGGGTTTTATATTTTTGATATTACTGAGTTTTGTATGCATCTTTTCATTGTCCTTTTTTAATCTTTTAGTATTTCCAAAGCTTTCTGTCATATAGGGTATCTTCAGTAATTGCTTATGTGACTTTCATTCCAGTATTAAAACTTTGCCATGTCACAACACATTGCTTGCTTGAATTTAAAATAGCATCATTAACCAGATTCCTTTTTGACCAAAACTCCTATTCATTTCATTGGAAATAGACTGTGACTTAGAGAAAATGGACATATTTCAAAACTGGTTAGGCGACTGTAATCTGTGTACCTAACTGATTTGGGAGCTGAGCTGAAATCTTTTGACTTGAGCAGAAAATCATTTGTATTTGCCTGCCTTTATTTGAGCTTTGATTTTCTGAAATGAAATTGTCATTTCTGACTATCAAATTTTGGAGGTCGGAATAAATATGCATGGAGCTTTTTCTCTATATAACAAATATGTATGTCTTATTTGCTCAAAGTAGTAGAACCTTCCCATGTTATAAAGCCAAAATAGTGTGGAATGTCTCTGAGGTATTAACGTCAACCTCTCCGCAGACACCCCCTCGTCGCGGGGGAGAAGCTTGCATGCCCCTGTGAGGTTGTGAGCTATGCTGGTGGTGGCACGTGCCTCCGCAGGGTCTCCCATGCCAGACAGGTCTCAACTGAAGAGTCAGACAAAGTGTGTCCGGAGCAAGATGGGCTTGCTAGCTTCCCGGGAACAATCCTAGGAGAAGGACAACTCTAACCCCAAACCCAGGCAGATGGAGCTCACTTAGCTCTGTAAGGCCATCCATCTCGAAGAAAGATACTCTAACTAAGGTAATGACCTGCGCTGGAAGCCGCAGACCCAGCCTTGCATGCAGATGGTTCAGGACATTGCTCGCTCGCCATCAGCGCGCTTGCAGCAAACGTGGGTAAAGACCTTCCCGTATCTTTGTTCGCGAAGCCTAGCCAGGAATGATGAAATTAAAGTCAACATAATCCATTTTCCAGTAGTTCAGGGATTTTACGTATAAATGAATATAGTTCCTCCTTCTAGAGACAGGGAGAGATCAGTAACACTAGCATCTAATAGGGGAACTGTGTTTCAGTGACCCGTTTAAACTAATGAACGGACAAGGAGTATTTGGAAGAATGTGATTGTTATAAATCAAAGTTTTTTGGATGAGGCTTGCTTCAAAATAGTTAGCATATGAAATTTGCCCTTAACATTTCATGCTGAGATTTCTCAGAGTAACTTTAGGACTTAGGCAGATAATTATAAGATAATTATGCAGAAAATGTTAATTTCAAAATATGTTAGTGGAGTTTTTTACAAGAAGAAACAATAACATTAATGTTCAAGTAAATGAGAATTCAGGTATTGCTTCTTCTTTTTAACCTAAGTTTTGGATAATTATCATTTCAAATTTACAGTCATTAAACCCATAGTGTAATAAATGTTTTCAAAGAATGTCACTTTATTTTCTGATGCCCAAGACAACATGAAAGTCCATCTCAAATTAATGACTGAGTGTTTTCTATTTCCTATATATACTTTTGAACAGTGATTAATTTCATTACATACTAATTTTAACAATGCATCCTAAGCCCTAGAATTTTGTTGTGTAATGAAGCCAGTTCTATTATTTCTACCTGCAAAATGCCAGTCTACGTTTCATTTGGGTTATCTGTGAATAAGAATTTTCTTACTTAAAGGTGAAATCTAAAAGAAGATTAGTTACAGACCTCAGCAGCTAGATGTCAACTTCTTTTCTGAAGGAATGGTAAATTTTATAGCTGGGATCAGCTCATATAACAAAAACAACAAAAGAAACTGCAAAAATTCTGACAGCTATGACTAAGGTCATGGTATCTATTTCAGCCTGGTTACCCTACAAAATTTTATGGTTCCTTGTGCACTGCCATTTCCTCCCCAAGGACTTAGTGGAAAGCTTTTGAAATTGCTAAGTATAAACATATTTCAGGGACTATAACATCTTTCTGTTCTCATAGCTTTCATTATTTCTGAATATTTGTCAATCAATTTATAGCTTTTTTTTGCGGGGGTGGGTGGTGCTCTTCTTTTTTGCCTTTTTTTACTTTGCGTGAATGTTGTGGATATTGGTAACCTAAGTTATGTGACATCCTTGCTCTCTAGAGAGATGAAAAACATCTAGGGCATGAGAATAAATGAAAAAAATCTAAATAATAAAGACTGCTTCTGTTTACACATACCTACAGTTGCTTTCAAGAGATTAAGTTAATTTTTCTAAGATCTGTTCTGCAGTAAACCCAATACTTTGTTGTTGTTGTTGTTGTTATTGTTGTTCCATGAGTTTAGAGCCTGGCTTTCAGTGAGGCCAACCAGGGCATCCTGGCTGGTGGAAGCTCAGGATGTCAAACTCACCAGGGCTTAGAGGTGTCCTGGCCTTTTTTTCTGTTATTTCTGTTTTTGACTCTTTTGTAAGTACAGTTAGCTAAGATTATTTTTTCTTTCTTTTGGCATAAAAGATTTAGTGCTTTGGGAAACATAGATGCCCTAAACCGAAACTTCTCATGGATATATTAGTTTTAATAATATTTTAATACAACAAAAGAGTTTGGGAGTTTATGATGGCATTACTGGAAAGATAAAAGTGCATTTAATCCCACCCTTGCCATTCAAGCACAGCAGAAGGTTAGCCAGAGTGTAGAAAACTAGGTTCACATGCATGGTTTAAATTAGGTAATATCCCATATTCTGGGTGACTGAGTGTTGCTAATGCCAATACAGTATATAGGCTGTTCTTGAGGCTTTGATTTTTTTCTAATCCTGTATTTTGAAGGACTTCGGTTTTGTTTCACAGAAAAGAATTAGAAAAGAAGATTAGAAAAAAAAGCAATTTATACAAAGCCAAATGGTTTTCTTCTAGCCCTAGCAACAAGCTGCATCATTACACAACCCACACAACACTAATATTAAGATGAGATCTTCGCTCTAAGCAATGTTTTGCAAAAAGAATCAAGTGTTTTTTTTTTAAAAAACAATGTATAAAGTAAGAAATAAAAATCATGTTTCCGAACTCTTTCTATATTATCTGAATCAGAAAAATCAGCTCTGTAAATGATGCTGTTTGGAACTATGACTAAAGTTGCAGTACATGGCTGCTTTTAACTTGGTCCTTTGAAGAGCAGAAAGCAATATGGAACCCTGACAATTTCCTAAAAATTCTTCTCGGCATCCCCCGTCTCAACTCTTCTCCCCAAAAGGAAGAAAAAGATAAAAAAGACATAGGGAAAACTTGATGTAGGTAATTCTGCAGCTCTAGATAGCAAACTCATGTACATCAGAATAAAACAGGACATGACAGACTGTGGAAAGTGCTGAAATTAGTAGGAATTTATGTGAGGGAGGTCTGCACTACCAATTTTGCTGCTGCTTTCTTTCCAGGAACTTGGATTTTTCTTTTCCAAGAGGGTAGCAATTGCACAGATGAGAATATAATTTATTTTGCCATCCAGGTAAGGGCTTGATTTTAGTATAATCTGTCTGCAGACATTTGTAAGTCCATCTTATGATGTCTTGCACAGTATTGACCATATTGTGCGCAACACACTCATATCCTGATACAGCTTCTTCATGAACTTATTACCAATTTACTGTGACAAGGGTCCAAAATGAGGGAGAGACTGACATGCTTTCTCATTACCTTGGGCTAGCAGAAGTTGATATTATTGTAGCTCAATGCCAATGTATTAGAGTTTTCCCATGTCTGCTGTGACACATCTGGAGCTCTCCTCATTTGCTCATGAAAAACAGTTATCCATCTTGGTCAGATGCTGTCTGGCTTCTCCAAATTTAACTCATACCCCTTACCCCTCACTGAGTTCTTTGTATTCCTTCTCTCCTATGCCAGTGCTTTGTCTTGCATTAGCATTTACTTTTTAGCTATTTTATATAAACAACATTCTTTTTACTCTGTGTGGTTATGCACAAGTGTATAAATTCCTTCCATACTTCATAGCGGCGGAGAAGAAGCTGCCATGCAGAGCAGTGGAGGTTGTGTCTTGCTGCCTCCACTCCCCCAGGCATGTGCTCGGAGATCTTCTGGCAAGAGCAGCCAAGTTAGGAAGTAGTTAACGTACATATAAATACATCGGTACCATAACTACCATGTAAAATCTTGGATTTCATTTGTACTGGATATCCTTGCTATATGTGGAGACAGTGTACAAAGGCCTTAAAATGGGCACAAAGCTCATTTTGCCTGCTGCAAAACCCTCCTGCCTTCCTCAGAGTGTCAGTGCACGGAAAACAGGATTGAAATGGAATCATCTGTGCTCTGAAGGAAGCCAGATCCTGCAATTTGGTGGTGCCATCTGTTTACTGACTGCACAGAGGTAGTGTCAGAAGTACCACTCATGACCTCCACAGAAATGGCATGTTAGCAAAACTGTAGTTTTTTAGAAATCATTTTCGGGCAGGGTTTTGAAATGTCTCCAAACAAAATAGAACTGGTTCAGTTCTTATTAAGAAGTATTTAAAATCCATTGTATGGAAATTTTCCAGTAGATTAATTTGTTTAAATAGAGTTAAAGATACACAGAGAGGAGGGAGACTTTTGCTGTAGAGTCAGAAATTTTAAAGATAAGTTTGTCTTTGCAAGTTGTTCTTGCAACTACATTGGCAGGCTAAGGAAAAAGGAGCTAAAAGCATGGAAGGAGTCATTAATTAGTGCCTGAGAAGAGCAAAAGCCTCTCTACTAATTTATGTTTGGAAAACACTGCACACCTTTGGAAAAAAGAGCAAAGACAGAAGATCCAAGATGTGCTAGAAATCAACAAAGAGACAGCCATTGAAATTACCTGTGCTAATTTTATCATCGTTAGTTCAAACATTCAAAACAGTCTAGCGAGGGCATCCCGGAGTGTGGACCTCAACAGCAGGCAACTTGTCTTTCACCTTAGAAGAGTCCACGATCACAAACCGGTGGAGAGGAACGCTGGAAAGGCATCTTGTCCTCTACTAGTATTTTTTCTTAAGTATCCCTAACTGGTGCAATTTGAGGCAGGAGGCTGAACCGCAGGGCTTTTGGGGCTGCAAAGCGCCATGTGCAGTTATATTGAACTAGAGCTGAACAGGCACTTCTTAAGGGGCTTTGCAGCCTCTGCACCTCACTGAAACTTGCAGTACAGATACAGCTTTAAAGATATACAAGATAGGGAAATAGCCTTTCTTTGGACAAAAATAGGGGTATAAAGATCCAATGTTTACCTGAAAACCTTTCCCATAATTAATACAAAAGTGTATTCTGTCATTAGCAAGTTTTTCACATCCAGGTATAGGAGTTTTTTTTTGCTTTTTTATTTTCAAATCTGAATGCATTTTAAGGTATGCTGTCCTCTAATGTAAGCAAGCTTCATTAAATATACCCTTTAAAGAGAGGATTTACTTCCATTCGCTAATTTTTTCATATTAAGTTTGGCATCATGAGGTTGGATAGTTGTTCTGATGTGAAGAAAGCCCCTATTTATTGCTATAAAAGTAATTAATTGACTTTAAAGAAAAGAATAGGAATTTTTGTTTCTCTCCCCACATTTCTGCAATGGGAAATGGTGTCTCTCGAATATTCATTCTGAACATTATTCATCTTTCCTGTGGAGGTTACTACTAGTGTATTAGGATGTCTGAATCTGCTTACAAAGTGAGATCGATTCCTAAGTCTAAATGAAGAAAAATTGTGGTGAGCTGTCAGGCACAGTCCGCTCTGGTAGCTTCTGTAAATGAGCTTTGAGACACACCATAATAGAGTCTATTGTTGCAAGTATCTTTTGTACACACAATACCTACCTTTTATAATGTAATTTGAATTTAACATGCTGCAGCTTTGAAATTTACAAAGACAAATCTTTAATGTGCGGAAGCTTCTGGGATTACATGATTTGACAATGAGAAATCTTAAATGTGTTTTGACTAATTTCATTCAAAGTTCAGTTCATCTGCAGCATTTCTATATAAGTGAATCTTTTAATTTTATGGGCCTTACCACTCTAATTAAAGATGTCATTGTTTTCATTTTATGTTTCAGTCCTGAAGGTTTATAATTCAGCTGTAACGTTTGTACTTAGTAATGAATTTATTGTCATAAAATGTCAGTCACTGAGTTTTAGAAAGAACATTTTTAAACGCATGATCACAGGTTTGTCTGGCTAATATTAGGAAATTAGTTTGAGTCTCTTACCCCTATCAGTAATGAACACAGTCCAGCGCAGCAGGAAAGGATGAGTGGAACGAAAGTGCTACAGCCCTTCCATCTACCCTCAGTGCCTTCTAGGCTTTTCACGTGGGACTAATTTTGACCTTCAGACTGATTTAACTCACCACATTGTGCAATCTGAAAGACTGAAACGGACCCTGAAATCCCCAGAAGAGATTGGCTCACTTCTGGTATATGTCTTGAGCANTCCATCTACACTCAGTCCCTTCTAGGCTTTTCATGTGGGACTAAAAGTCCCACAGTCTAAAAGACTGAAACGGACCCTGAAATCCCCAGAAGAGATTGGCTCACTTCTGGTATATGTCTTGAGCAGAGCTACTCTCTTAGTTTCTCCTAAAAGGGGTCTGGTTCACACAAACCAAAACCACTTTGCAAAGTGAACAACAGAATAAAGTGGGGGCAATCAGGGTACCTGCTTCAAAACCGCTCTGTTTCTTGGAACCAAAACTGCTGTACATCTTGCCCACTTTGACCACAGAGGTTTCTATCCTTTAGGGAGGTGGTATTTCTTCTCCTGGAGGTTGAATGTACAATTCCCACAGGATTCAGTATAAAAGGGTTTGTTTTGATGCTTATTCCCATGAAGCAGAATATTAACAATCAACCTACAGCTTGACTGTAAGGAGAAAAGCAGACCAAGGATGAGGTAACATCATGCAATGGAAGGTTGTGGTGCATTAGCAGAACTGACCACCACAGTCAACGTTCCTTGCCATCTTCCTAAAAGATGACTGTCAAAAAAAATTACATTAATTCTTCACCTTGGCAAGATTACAGTCACTTGCTATACCTAGTGTACTCATTACTGAAAAGTATGTCATTAGATACAGAGCATCGTGTTATTATTAGAAATATACTAAAAATCTCAAGTTCATTTTATAAATATAATCGGTTCAACATAGCTACTGCACTCTCCTTTTTTGTCTCTGGTCATTAGAAAAATTTTACCTAACCTAATCCAATCAGAAATTGTCTGCCAAGGTAGATTTTTGATTCATTGATCCCAAAGATGTTTTTCAGAAAAATATCTTTCAAGAGAAATACTATCAACTTGCTTCATGTTCAGTGAAGACCACGTGACTTCCAGCATTTCACACCCTTCTTGTCATCTTCATTTCAGCTGTCAGAGATGGAGCCTAAAAACTTCTATTTTTTTTTTACTTTTAACTGTTGCTCATACTAGGAGTACTAAGTTTGTTTTACGTAGTTTTGTTCAGAGATAAAGCAATTCTCCAATCGTTTTGGACATCTTTCTAAAATGATATATCCTGGTTCTAGTTTCTTTTTTTCAAATTTTGGAATAAGTGTAAGTGAAAAATAGGCTTAATCTCAAACTAAAATTCAAAATTCTGTTTCTTTAAGTGGTTTCAGTGTTTTAAAAAAGTATTTCTCCTAGCCCATCTGTTACCAAGGACGACAGGCAGACAAACTTTTCGGCAATCCTCCGTAACCCTCAAATGCATCACCGCTCTCTAATTAGTTGTCCTTTAGAACAGAATGATGCTAGAGTTAGAAAGAATGTACATTTATTGATACATGCTGTCCACCTTCCCCTCAGTGTGATTGCTGTGTACTTTCAAGTGTTTTAGGAGTGCCTTAAAGAAAGCACCGACATTGTGTAATTGCCTAAGGAGCCTATTGTTAACATTCTGTCTAGCTTTGGAGAAGCTTCTCTAGATAATCTTCTATTTCTTCATTTATTTATTATTTCTAGCTATGTCCCCATCTGCCTGATCTCCTGTTTGTCATTAACACCTTGTAGATATTTGTAGATTGTTAACATGTTTCTCTATTGTGTAATGCTTAGACAAACTGTGAATATTTAATGTATCTTAGTCTTCCCTCTTAAACAAATCCTGTCAAGGAGCTGAACAGATTACTGATCTTTTCAGAAACCACTCCTGTTGACAGTACCTATGTATTAACATAACATTCTTGGTGTGATTGAACTAAAATTTGATAGTAAGGCTAGAAAAGAATGTAATGTGATATTCATAGCCTAAAGTCATTCTTTCTTATGATGAGATTCAAATTCATTTTGATCTTCCCCCAGTAGACCTTGTGCAAAATATCATAGTTTTCTCCCTTGAACTGTGTATTTTTAATTCAGATTGTGTTTCTAGATGCATTCAGATTGTGTGATCAGTTAACTTAAAATGTATTTGTAGCAGATCATTAACAAACACTAAATAAAATTCAACATAACTCATTTTTATTTACTAGGCACAAGTACAAGATAGATAAGGTTCAGGCATACTTCATGTACTATGTTTCATTTATCCATTTAATTTCAACTCAAGTTAAATACAAATAAAAATGATTAAGCTGGCGTGATTTAATCTTCATAAAACCACAGCCACAGTCCCTGGAACATCTAATTATTTCTTTCTCTCAAACAGTTTCCCCTTAATTTATTAATGCTAAAAGATAGAGTTTGAAGTAATAATATTAAGAATCATTTTCCTTTTCTTTTCCATATACATAATCATAACTATATTTAGCTTTCTAGTGTCATTTCTGCTGTCGATTTTAAAAGAACTATTATTGCATTAGTAAGATCGGTAGCTAGTAGCTAGTTTGTTTACTAGTCTAGGCTGCACATCCTATGCCGATGACCTATTAAATGAATATTATAAAAGGTCTATATTAGTTTCAGAAATTTCCTATCATTTTAACAAACCCACAATGAAAGATCACTTGCTACTCATCATTTTTTTACTTTGTTTACTTTCTAACATACTATTGTGAGGAAAACACTTTATTTCAGATGATAATATGGTTAATGGTTCTTTCTGTATCTATTTCTCGCTTTTATTATTTCATAATACATTATTTTTATTTTCCAAAGGCAGATATGTTCCATCTTTATTTTAGAGAGTAGGGTTCTAAAGTTGATTTCTCTTTGTTTTGTGGGAGAAGAATTTGTATATTTTATTCCTATTTTTCAGTTACGCCAGTTACACGTATAAGGAGGATCTAGGGTTTGAAAAGACAGAGCACAGGAGAATAAAGGGATTCTCTCTAGGAAAGAAATCTTAAATGCATTTGGGGGAAAAATGTGTAGAATAAAAGATTAAAGATTTCTCAGCTATAAAGATTTAACCAAGAGAGATAGCTTTGGGGGAAAATGTTCATGTGGAAAGTTCCAAATAAATCAAAATCAGAAAACAACAGTAGAAAAGAAGCAAGTAATGATAATAGTGGTAAAGCAAAATTCAGGATGGCTGTGCTTCTATGTCCTTCAGCAGCAATTTGACTCAGCATTAAAAGTTGACTGGGCAGCAGTGACATACTATCTTCTGCTAACGCATCAAAAAATCAAGTCAGTGTTTACTTTGTCTTCTGATTTTCAAAAGAACATATAAGGATAATTGAAGCTTAATCTTGCTTTGTCTTTCTGTTTTAGTCTTTCTTACACAACATGTGAAGATGGACAGAGGTCTTTACTAGGCATATTAGCATTCTAATCGTATCATTTTCATATTTTCAAAATGCTTACTATATCAAAGAGAAAAAAAAGGAATTTGTGTTATAACTCTATATTCTTATAGAATGCACATGCTAAACACAGATGTATATGTTCTGGGATCCCCTCACAGTGGTGATGAGGAGAGAACCTTTGACAAAAGAAAGTGTTTATGCTGAACATTGAAGTCTTGATTTCCCACAGGTGATTCATGTGAGAACAGTCTGTCTCCAGCTGTTTGCATTTTGACATATTCTTTATATCATTAGGTCTTCATTTGGAAGTAATGAAAAAAATAATGTTAAAGATTTTTAGTAATAGAAACAATTAAATGTGATCAAATTCATACTGAAGTTCCCTCCTAAAGTTGTAGTGTGTTTAATATTTTATCTGAAGTAGTTGAAACAGACAGTAAACAGTAGTTCATTTCCAACCATGGCACATTTGATATACAGTAACCCTCAGACATTGCTCATAGATTTGCATCATCAATTTAGAAAATGTTACAGGAGAAGTGTAAATTTTACACATATCATTATTGTCATCTAGCTCTTAGGCTATCTTGCATTAGCACAGTAGGAATTGAAGTTATTAAAAATGAATAGTGCAGCGCAGCATCATTTTCCTTATTTTAGGGATATGTAAGATGTGTAAAGATGTTCTGCCATTGATCTAGAGTCTCTGTAGGTCGCACCTGTCTCATGGAAACTTTTTGTACTGTTAGAAGCTAATTTATCCTCTTGTTAAGCATAAGAAAGAAATTGTGGTCAAGCTGTACATTTATTATTCAAATCTATGATTAAACAGCTTCCATGATATGCAAGCAAACAAACAAGCAATATTTTGGACATTTGAGGCAACATTAAGCATCTTTTATGCATAGCTTGAGTTGTCTTTACCTTTTTATTTTTCTGAACAGTTCTCTAACTTTTAGCATTTTGTATACTATGCAATTGTTTTCACATTTAATAAGTGTCCTACAAAATAGGGCCTATGCTGACTTGTTTCCTGGATTTGTCTGTATTTGATAGGGTAAAATGCTTGCTAGATTGAGAGCTGATGGAAGGACTAGTCTCTTCGCTTTCCATAGTTTATGAACAGACATATTCGTGCCTTTTAGACTGAGGGGGGTTACTGCCTTGGGGTTATGGACGCATTGTGGGATGCAAGGAAAGAACATTTCAGGATTGCCGAGGACTTCTTATGGGTTGTACAGAGGGGGCACCAGGGGCACAAAAAAGGGACAGCTATCAGTGATGTCTGTGTGTGTTTCTAGAGGTGCAGCACCTAGGAAGAACAAGGGTCCAGTGACTAGATGGGACTGCACGTCTAAGCCCAGTTACTGGAAGGATCCACAGTGCATGTGTGTGTGTGTGTGTCTTGCATGATAGATTCTGTGTTAGCAGCTGGAATGGGGCTGCTGACTCATGTCCCTGTGCCAATAACTGGGGAAACTGGGGGTTCAGCGACTGCTAGAGGGATGCACACTCTACATGTGAGTATATATCACATATATCACCCATATATCACACAGCATCTTCCTCATTAGCCTGAGAGGGGACCAGGATGAAGCTGTTGGTGTTGTTTGTATTTGTGTGACTATTATGTGTGCCTGTCTGTGTTGACCTACATGGCCAACCACGTGTTTGTATGAGTTGTAGCTGTGTGCTTGTGTGCCTGTTGGAAATATACCCTCACTTTCGGTATTGGCTGGGCCTGGCTGCATGGAGCTGCAGAAGCCTTGTCTCTGTTGGGGTACCAGATTTGGCCACCCTTCTAAAAATGCCCACCTTTTTTTTAGCATAAAGTCTTTTTGTTCCCTTCAGTATTTTGAATGTGTGTCATTTATCCTTGCTGAAATATCATCCAATCCGTTCAGTGTATGTCATATGTATGATGGCATTGTGAGGCAAAGATGTCCTCCTACACTAAAGATCAAACGACTTTATTATGATTTTTATTTTTTTGGGGTGTTAGTGGAGAGGAGGCTGGGAAAAATCATCCACTGCTCTGTGGGCTTGCTTGAATGAATAGCTATATTTTAAGTGCCTGAACACACAGATTCACATAATAATTAAGTTCCTACTGTGAAAATTACTATTCAAAGAAAACAATAAGAAAAGTTTTTGATTAAATGCTATATCAGCAATGCCATGTAATGTCTTAATGGTGAAGGAGAAGCAGCTTATGAAGAAGCATATTGTCATTAATATCTTTTCTTTCAAATCTTAGGAGATGGAATTTATTCTTCTGTTTAGCAATCCTAGAAATTCTCATTAATGTGAATAAGGTTGTTCTTTTCCCTTATAGCGTGAGAACAACCAAACACTTCAAGTGGGATGTGACCCACTTAGAGGTGACCCACATCCTCTTTTAACCTAGAACTTGAGCAAAACCTTACTGAACTTAGAGCGTGTGTCATGGAAGAATTTGGCTTGAAAAAGGCTACCTCAATATGTTTTCATTTGGTGCTACAACTACTGACTCCTAAAATTGGTCTGAATCTTTGTAGTGAGTTTAATAGATATTGTTTTTGCTTCATCTAACGATGGTCTCTCTATACTGATGAAGACTTACAGTGGCATATTTTTTTTCATCACAGGGCATGAAATATAGAATCACAAAATAAAGTAGATTATAAGGAGTCTCTGGAGGTCATCTGATGCAACCACCACTCAAAGCGGGGTAACTTAGATCATAGCTGAAGAACATAATGGGAAGAGATAAAAAAGTTAACTCCGTCAGCTGAATAATTATTTTACCTTATTCACCCCTCATATCTGGTACTTCTTTATAAAGAAATGCTTCTTAGCTCTTTGGTCCACATTCAGTAGAGATGACTGTGAGATAGTTACTTCAGAACCATAGCAGGGATATGCNAGTAGAGATGACTGTGAGAGTGAGCAGTAGACTCACAGGTGACTGTGAGTTCTTAGCAGTAGAGATGACTGTGAGATACTTACTTCAGAACCATAGCAGGGATATGCAAGTGCAATGTGCTGGTGTACAACATACTTATTGTAATAATTGTATGTGTTTTACACAAATCACATTGCCTTACCTAAAAACTTACTATTGAAAATGTATTTATTGATTCCAAGGAATTAAATCGATTTTACTTTATTCAGCCTTGAGAAGAGAAGACTGAGAGGGGACCTGATCAGTGTCTATAAGTACCTCAAGGGAGGCAGTGAGGAGGATGGGACCGACCTCTTTTCAGTGATTGCCACTGATAAAACTAGAGGAAACGACCACAAACTAAAGCATCAAAAGTTCCACAGGAACTTAAGGAAAAATTTCTTAACAGTGAGGGTGACAGAGCACTTGCACAGGTTGCCCAGAGAGATTATGGAGTCTCCTTCTCTGGAGATCTTCAACACCCGCTTGGATGCAGTCCTGTGCCACGTGCTCTCGGTGGCCCTGCGTGTGCAGGGGGGGGTTGGACTAGGTGACCTCTAGAGGTCCCTTCCAACCTTAAGCATTCTGTGATTCTATGATTATTACTGTGTGTTTTTTTTTATAATTCTCCTCATATAATTTTATTCAGGTTGGTTGAACAATGCTAAATCTATGGATAAGAAATCTGGGAAAATTTCAGCAGAATAAAAATCCAAGTGTTCATTTCTCAAAATACTATTCAAATATGGGGAAAATATACTCTGTAGTTTAGTTCCATAAAACACCTTGTGAAATTAAAAATTATATAATTTTTTCTCTGAGCAGGTCTGTTTCTTGGCAACAATTTTGTAGTGAGCTGTGCTGTCATATGTCCCTTTCCAGAAAGACACTGTGATATTTATAAATCCATCTAAGAATACAGATAACCCCCACACAAAAGCATATGTCAGGGCACAACTGTCAGTCCTGTCAACCTGCAGTTCTTCGAAGGAGCAGAAAGACACGTTTGACTCTCCAGTATTTGGCCTTGATTTTTAGAAGTCTGAGCCTGGTAGTCTGTTTTGTGCTAATACTTTGTACAAATAAATGTTCCTCTGTTAAAAAGCAGTTTGTTGTGGTGAAGAGATAGTACCGCTCTGGAAGCTGCTACAAATATTAGAGAATGTAAAGTCTTGCAGCATTCGGCGCCTTCTATTTGAAAGGACCTGACAGTGCATCGATGCTAATACATGATGATCCGTGACTTTGTCCTTCCTGAATGGGGCTGCTGAAAGGCTGAAAGGGAGATGGTCCTTACAGAGAAACAGACTGTCACTCAGTATATTGGAACAGCAAATAGAGTGTCCTTATTCCTCTAAGAAATGGTAACCTGCAATTATGCAGATAAAATGATCTAAGTTAATGTCTAAAGTCCTGGTCCAGCAGAACATTTATTTAAATGCTTTGCTTGGTCTTGGGACCTCCGTGTGTCTGGAAATACTTCCACACAGCGACTGCCTCAAATCTGCCATGAGTTCTGCTACAAGCTCAGCACGAAGTCAGGAGCAGCTGCCAGTTAGTCACACTGTCCAAGCCCGAAATCCTCCGGGCGGGCTGGCAGGCTGATGGATTGCTTCTGCTTGCCGTGGCTTCGGAAACTGTGTCACCTACTTCTTAGTCTGCCCTGGCCTCTTCAGTTCAGGTTCCATGTAAGGCAAGCAGTTTTGTGATACTAAATTTTGAGTCCTTCTGAATGTGGTTAGCCTATGACTCAGTCCGAGATTTCTTTTTTCTGTTATGAGAATATGCTTTTCAGAGAGTGTGAGAACTGTTCGTTAATGTCTGTTTCTCTGTGTGAGTGTAGTGGGAAGAGTGTGTACATGTAGTCAATTGTAGCCACTTCTTCTCCTGTAAAATATTAACATAGCCTATATTTAAAAAGGAACTGTGAACCTTTCTTTACAAAAAGGATTTCATTGGGTTCAGGGAATTCCTGAACTAAAAATTACTGATTGCTGAGAGAGAATTCTGGAAATGATCATGGCAAAAGCCTTGTGCTTATCAGCAGACAGGCTACATCTACCTTTGGTTTGAACTGGAAAGGCTGTTTTTACGGTCCAGGATGTTACTCAGAAAGAGATACCCACAGACTTATTTTTCCTATCCTGCATTTAAATAGAATCACCAAGGAGTCACCAGGGAGCCTTTTCTTTTCACCTGAGAACTTCTTCTGCAATTTCATCTCCTCATGCAGTTCTTCATGGCTTACCCTGTCATGAAAGATATCTACTTTTCTCTGAAGTTTCCTTTCTCTTATGAACTACGTGCATGTTTGTTATTTTTGAAATACATTTTTAGACCTTGCAGCAGAGATCTGCAAATACTTTTGTACAGCACCATGCACTTAAAGAGCTTGAAGAATAATTTTAAAATAATTAGCTTTTCTTTTAGAAGTGATTATAGTTTAAGTCCTAATAGTAGATACAAGTTGGGCAAAAAAAGAAAGAAATTTTTGGTATTATAATACAATTTCTCAATATTGACTAAAAGATAATAGGGATTTTAAGGTGTTCTTTTGGTTATCAGTATACCAAGAGTATCAGTGAACATGATTTGGTTAAAATTTTAGATCTGAGGAGTTTTTATATAATGTTTTCAATGTTTTTTGGATTGTAGAGCAGGATTGATTAAGTTTCTGTACAAAATAGGTTAAAAATTAACATTTTTACAATTAAAAGAAAAGTCCTACTTTGGCAATGAGGAGATGCAGGAGGTAACTCTTCTAAGATTCAGTACTTAGGAATAAAAACATTAGCAGACATTTCCATTCACTTAATTCGAAAAAGCAGAACATTTTGATGTTGATCATTCTAGTTCCTGTTTGTTCTTAACTCTCCTCTCTGAGTCCAGTGTTGTCTATCAGTTCTTGTTAACTCCACTTATAACCAAATTTCCTTGTTAAATTGTGTCAGAGAATGACTATACACTTCTTTAAGATCCCCTTCAAATCTTTTTTTTATCATTATTGATCCAACCACTAGCTTTATGGTCATCTGTTATAAAGTAGTCCCCTCTATCGTACTCTTTCTTTTACCTTGGCCATATCCAAGTAATGCTACTCTTCCTGAAATATTTTTCGAAGCTTTCTTATCCACATAGCTAGAGTTTTATTCTCTTTTCACCCACACCATAGCAGACATTTTCTTTTATCACGCTGACACTCACATCAACTTTTTTCCTCCTCACTTTTACCACAGCTGCAAAGATCAAATTAATCTTGTCCTTGTCACTCTCCATGGTAAGTGGTTCCATTGCAGCTAGTTCAAGTTTCTCCTCTTTGTCTCAAAGCTCTTTTAGAGGTCTTTTGCTCCTTTTCACACTTGGCCATGTTTCTTTTCCCATTGTTCCCTCAAATTTTCTGCCCTAGAAATGTCTTCTGTCTTTGTCCATCCCTTCACTGTTCCCTAACTATGACAGTCTACTATTTTTTGACTTTTCACAGCTGTCTTCTCTGTGATAGTTTCCAAAGAGCTGTCTTTCCAGATATATGCACAATGCCTCTAAAATATCCAGTTCCTTGGATGCATTTATATGCTCTCCTTTTATTGTTAGCCAAATAGTTAAGAGCAGATAAAGGAACAGTCAGCACAAAAGAAGAGTGTGCATTTTATTAAAAATGCTTATTTTAAGTATAAAAGTATAATAAAGTTATGGTCTCAAGTATGTATGTATGACATATATATAAGGCACATAAATGTTTAAATATAGCTATGACAATAATGCATCCTTGTTTTGCAGCCTTATCTTCCTTTTATATGCTATTAATCATCTTAAATGGTTACAGTTTTGGGAAAGCATGCCTAAGGAGCGTGGATACTATAAGGCTGGGGAACTATAACTATATGTATAAAACTATGACTATTATTCTAAGATAGATAAGTTCTCTGACAGATTTTCTTTTTCTTCAAATTTAACATGAAAGAGTGATATCCCCAAGTAAATCTATTATTATTACCCAAGTAGATGTAATAATTTGATTACAAATTTTCTTCCTTTGTAACAAAAAAAATCCCTTAAATTATTACACAACACTTTTCAACTCAGTGAGGGGAAACTCAGAATAATCTTTTGTAAATGAAATAAAATCCTGAAAACACTTTGTTATTAAAAACATAGTTCACTAGAAAGTAAAATATGACCAATATAATGGTTGTTCTTGATATGAGAAGATACATTCAGGAACACTTTGTGAAAATAGCATCAGTGATACAACTTTTTGTTGTAGAGAGCAAAATAATGAGGCATGAGAAGAATCTTTCTTTTAGAACAGTTTGGTATATTTTTTACTTGTATCAGGTATTTATCCACACGGTTTAATAGCAAAGCTTAGAGTAACTTTCATGATTTCTTAAATCTCAGCACCTATAGCTGCAGTTTCTTAATTGCTCTCATTAGTAGCTCTGTGTTGGATTTACCTGTGTTTGTTAAAATAATCTACCTTCTTAGTATGATCTTGGCTTATAAAGAAATTAAGTGTACTTAGCATAAATGTAGTACAAATGTACTATCATCAAATGTACTACATCAAGGCTAATTACTAGCATGGAGTCTTGGTAATTGGCAGTGCTGTTGTTGGAAGGTACCGTTGATCTAAATTATCTAATACCTGACGGCCAATATCATTTTAAATTGGCACCAAAATTTGGATGGACAAGCCTCTATACAGGCTCTAAAAAGGCAAAACACTAAATGCTACATACACGGTCAAATCATGGAGTTTTCTCTCTCTGTCTCTTTGGGTACGTTGATACTGTGATAAATAGGAAAACCCCCTTCTTTCCTGTAGAAATTTATTTTTGTTCCTCACTTCAGTATTTTCATGGAAGTTGGCAAGGCTTTAAATTCAATTACCTGGCAAAGGAAAATATTTGATATCAAGATCTATATTTCTTCTTTTATTTTTTTCAGCACATCCATCATTCTGACATTGTATGGATGTGGCTGGTTCCCTTGGCATGTACTGAAAGCCCATAACCACAAAGGGCATTTGCCCAGTTTCTCGTTCAGTGAGACAACCACAAAAAGAGATCTTGAAAGCACTTTCTGTATGAATGGGATTTGAGAACTTGAAAATCTTGGGGAAAAAAAAAGAAGCCAAAAGAAAAAAAAACAAACAAGCAAACAAAAAGAATGTTCTGTGAACATGTACAAGGAAGCACTTTAGGAGAAGAAAAAAAAGTTTTCACTGAATGTATTCCAAATTTCCAAATAATACTATGCCTTCCTTACCATTTAATGTATACTCATGTCACCTTTTCAAGAGTAAAACAAAGCTGGAGCTTTTCCTTATGGTTTCAATCTGGCCTTTACACTGGCAGTTGAATGTACCCCAGAAAAAGTTGCAGAAAATGGCTTTTTTTTGTGATCTTTTAATAAGTAGGCTGGATAGCAGTGCAACAGTAGGTAGCAAGTTAGTTCTTAAATTTGCATACAAAATAAGTAATCCTTCTCTCACAAAAACAAAACATTGTAAAAAAATGGGTTTTTACTTGCTGAAAGTTGATAGTGTTCTTGCTGCTCTGTGAACAAGACTAACTCTGCTGTTCATCATATGCTGAGGGCAGGTATTGACATGAGTAATCATTACCTCACTAACACAGAAAGCCCTACTACTGCAAGATTTGGAAATGAACAACAGAATTTAAACATATGTTGTGACAAAAGCAGTAAATCTACTTCCCCCAAATATCACAAAAATACAGTAGGTGTGATGGATTTGAACAGATGTTTTACAGCCAAAAACCCTTGGACCCTTCATGGCCCAGTAGCATAGACAGTAGGAAGTATTTCTGTAGTTGTTTTCCAAATAGTCCTAAAAATTGATGAGAAGTCAAGTGATAGCACTATTTGTCCACAGATTTTTTTTAATACTAGTAATTAATAGCATTGTTGTAAGCACCAAAGGTGTAGTGATACTTGTGGAAATGATTTAAGTAATATCCCACTGAATGCAAAATGATATCTTGTTATATTAGGCTTGGGCTTCATTATATCCACCATCTGTGGTGTGTTAAAGAAAAACGAAAAAAATGAAAAAGGTTCTTAGTTGCATGTTAAAAATCTTAGATGTGTAGGAAGAACTACAGTTAGTGAAATAGTGTAGGACCTAACGTATTCTTACAAATTCATGACTACCAAGGCTATAAAATGCTGGAATTTGCCTTAACATAAAAAAAAGTTATCAATTAATTGCCAATGGTGTATTCTGGCATGCAAGCTAATAAGCCATTTATGTGTTTATTTATATTTGAGCAAGTATTTATTGTGTTCTTAAAAATATAGAGATTGACTGACAAAAACTTAGTGGGATAATAACTGTGAACTGTGTAAAGAAAAGGACTTGGTGAAGTATGGAGTTTTATTAGTAGCTCACTGATTAAATCCCCATTAGACCTTTTGCTATGTCTGTTTTAGTCACTGCTATTTATCTTGCACAAATTATCTCTTGTTTTGCAGCAGTCCAGTTGCTATGAGTAAGAGAATCCTCCCAAGATATAACTATCTGCTTTTGATTTTTTTTAATGTTAACAAGCAAAAGAGATTTTCCTATTTGCAAAACTGATTTTCTTGGCAAGTACAATTGGTTGTTAAAATATGTGCAGAATAAATCTTCTCTTTCTGATTATTCATCCTGAAAGAAACTTGGATCGTGACTGTGTGTTTTCTAGACCAGTGTAATCTCCATATCTTAGACAGTTACAGCAGAATTGTTGTTAGAATAGACATGGCATTTCTGTTTGCTGGGGATTAATTCCAGCTTTTCTCCTCCCTCTCCTCTCCTCTCCTCTCCTCTCCTCTCTTTCTTTTGATTAACAAAATGATTTTAAAAGCCCTTAGGCTTTATCTTCAGCACCTTTATCATTACAATATCTCTCCATCTGACAAAGTAACCTGAAAAGTAGCCTTGGACCTTGAGGAATTTGGAAGAAAAATGCAAATACAAAAAAAGATAAAACTACCATAATCATTCACTCCATTTTCCTTCAACCAGTTTGAGAAAATGTGTATCTTATTTTAAAGCCCATGTTAAAACTAATTTCAAAGTATTCCTCTGTAATATATCTATCTGTGTAGTAAAATGACTAACATTGCAATAATTCTTGATCATCTCAAGGTATAATATGAAGTTTTTACTTAAAGCGTTAAAGTATAAATAACTATTGACTTTGGATTGGGCAATACAAGAGGAACTCATTGACATGCATCTCATGATTTTTCAGATGAGGATAGGCATTCACTCAGGATCAGTTCTGGCTGGTGTGGTTGGTGTAAGAATGCCACGTTATTGTCTCTTTGGAAACAACGTCACTCTTGCAAGCAAGTTCGAGTCAGGAAGTCACCCACGTCGCATCAACGTCAGTCCAACCACATACCAGTAAGTGCTGTCAGCCTTTACATTCTGTTTTTATTGCAGCATGTTTAAAGTAACATGCTCTGTCCTTCACCTATGAAAGTCACCAGAGCAGCAGAACAACTGGAAAGAACTACTGCCCAGGTCTCATAGCTCTGCATCAAAGAGTACAAAGAAGTCAGTGCAGACAAGGAATTAGTACAGCAAGGCCAATCATTCCTGCTTAAAATTGCACATAACAGAAATGGGAAGTGCCCACCATACCCATCATTTCATGCACTATTGCAGATTTAGGATGAGGATTCTGCTTCCATCCACTAGATAAAGCTGGTGAAGGAAGAACATTTCCATTGACTCTGGATAAAGTCTTTAACTTCAGCAGTGAGGCCAAGTTTTCAAAGAGCATTCTTGGGGGCAAAATTTCCTGTTTAGCATTGTCTTCATATAAATTTCACCCAAAAATTTATTTAAGAAAAAGATTGAAAAGGCAAAGTGTTATCAGCAGTTCTTATTATGCAAATGGAGAGTAGGCTTGATTAAATAA
Organism: Crypturellus undulatus; assembly: GCA_013389825.1. Lineage (NCBI taxonomy): Eukaryota > Metazoa > Chordata > Aves > Tinamiformes > Tinamidae > Crypturellus > Crypturellus undulatus. The sequence goes on from VWPW01021500.1 coordinate 500,405, forward strand.
AGTTAGGAATAACAGCTTAAAGAAGAACAAAATGTAGAAAAAAGAGATAAATCTCCTGATAGAAAAGTGAGTATATCTATACTAATCCAAGCAATAGATTGCTTGAATCCTTATAGTCAAGATGTCAAAATTGAATAGTAAGAAATAATCTCTTTTTTCTACATTATGTTTATGAAATAATGTTCTGATGCATGGTTTTGCTCAGGTTTGAGGACTGCTTGAGTGGGGTTGCATGAGCAGGGCATTGGACTAGATGATCTCCTACTTCAGCTATTCTGCAATTCTGTGACTGTTTCTCTGCAGTAAATATGCAAACTGTAAACCGTTGCTTCAACAGTACTGCTTTTCTTTCTTTTTTTGCTTATATAGAACAGTGAATTTCCATATTTATTTTTTAATGTATCTATCTATGTAAATGAAAGTTTTAAATGGAATTTCTTCATCCAAGACTTGAAGCTTCTGATAAGCTAAAATATAAAGCAGTCAGAAATGGAAGTTAAAAAGTAATTAGAACTAGTGAATAAAATGGCGTTCATATCAAGAGCCCATTCGCTCCAGATAAAATTTACAGAATGGAGCAAGTGTAGTTACTTGAACAAAAGGCAAAAAACCAGAACAGACTTTGATCAAAAAGTGAGCAGAATCAACTTGATATTGTTGCATCATAGCAAGCAGGAGACATGCAGACCCACACTATTCTTAGGTATAGCAAATCTGCTCATATAAATGAAAGTAATATAAAAATATATAGGAAATTGCTACTTAGAATTTGATGTCACTTAAAAAGAAAATGTCTTCCACTGCAGGCTATGAGAACTGCTTTAAGACAATATTTAAAAAGAGTGCACAAAGTGTTATATCCCAGTGTTGAAGACATAAGTGGTAGCAGTGCCTTAACTTTTAATATTATACAAATGGAGGAGAGGTATTCTGACAAGAGATCAAGGTCCTGTAATAGGCACCTGAACATTTCTGATGATAGAGGAATGTTTCAGGAATGTTATCCGGTCTGAGAAGGTCTTTGAGATGTTCTGAAAGTTTGGTCCATATTTTTAAAGAGAGGAGATACTAGTGCTTCGCAAATCTGTTTCCAGGGTATAATTCTATTCAAGGCAATGCTGATGCTCAAGTTTGTTACACTGACAGTAGAAACTGGACAGCTGGACACTTTCACATTATTTTAAGAAACGTACAGCTGGATATACTGGCAGTATTTCTGGAAGCAGTGATGCACAAGTCTACTTATTTAGACTGTTCTTGGAATGATTAAGTCACTGTCACTTTTATGTTGCCTGTGATGGTTCTGCTTTTTTGGATTACAACAATACTACAGTACACTTATCGTGAGACAACTGACCCATGGCTATTGTATGTCATCTTCATTTTGCATTGCTGGGGAGAAGTCTGTTCTGAAAGTCAATTGAGCACTAGTATATGGAGTCTATAAGCAGTATATACTCTTATGTTGTCCTTTATCCCATTGCAAGAATGTTTGTTTCTACTTCCTTTAATCCCAAACACCCCTATTCAAACATTTGTGTCCAAAGTATTTGTCTGATTCTCTGTTCATTTAACATATTCAGTGGGAATAGGACTTTTTTTATCTTCACAAAATAAGATCTTATCAATCAGCCTTGGCTGTAGGGATATTCTGAGACAAAATTACTTTTTTTTTTTTTTTGATAAAGGAAGGAAGAGCAGTGGATGTCAGAATTACAGAATGGTTGAAATTTGAAGGGACCTCTAGAGATCATCTAGTCCTACCCCCTGCTCAAGCATCTACCATGTCATCTACCTTGACTTTACAAGTCTTCTGACATCTCCCACGGCATCCTTGTATGCAAGTTGGGAAGTTACAGTCTAGATGGGTGAGCTACTAGGTGGAAGAAAAACTGGCTGGATCTCTGGTCTTATATTAAGTAGTTAAAATACATTGTACTCTGCCTGAAGACCAGAAACAAGGGACTACCACAGGAGTCTTGGGATCTGTCCTGTTTCGTCAGTGACCTGGGAGAGGAGAGTGTGCCCTGTCCTTGAGTTTGCAGACAACATCAGAGTGGGAGGGAGCAGGTAGTATGCTTAGGACCTAGACAAGCTGGAGGAAGCACTGTATGAGTGTTCTTTGAAACTCTACAAAAGCAAATGTAAAATCCTGTACATCATAGAGCAAATGAACCCCTTACAATAGAGGTTCTTACTGCAGGCTGGGGACTGGTTGCCTGGGGAGAAGCTCTTTGAAGGCTTGAAGGATCCCAGTGGGCAGTGAGTTGGTTACCTGGACTTAGCATGTCCTGGCAGCAAGGAAGGCCAGCAGCATCCTGGGCTGTGTGAAGGGCACAGACAGAGATTGAGGGAAGTGGTTAATTCCCTTTACTTGGCCTTCGTTAGCCCCGTATGGATTACTGACTATAGTGTTGGAGCCCTGGATCCAGGCAGAATTTTATGAGTGAGGAAATCCAGTGCAGTGCTGGCAAGACGGTTGACTTACCTGTTGAGAAGAGACTAAAGGAACTGGGCTTGTTCAGTCTAGGGCAGAGACAGCTTTGGGAGCACACGACATGAGCCCTCAGCACCTACATGGAGGTCATCAAAGAGATGGAGCCTTTTCAGTGGGGCGTGGTGGGAGTACAAGAGACAATGACCATGATTTCAAACAGGAAGTTTCGACTGCATGTAAAAAAGAAATTTCATTTTAAAAACAATCAAACAGCAGCACAGGTTGCACAGGGTTCTGCCATCTCCATCCTTAGAGGTATGGATAAAGCAGTGTTCATCTTTTTTCGAGCAAACCTTTGGATTACAGATCTCCTGAGATGCCTTTCATACTAAATTATTCTATGGATGTATGATTTGTCCATTTATGTATTCACCCTGAGTGCTAGTTGATTAGAATTCTGGATCTTAATGAAGTAAATACTTTCTGACAGATTCTATAACCCATTCTGCATAAAACAAAACACTTCCTTGCAGCTTAATGCCACAGCACTAACCTGTGAACTTAAAATAATTTCAAATACTGGGGATAATTTTTACAGCTTTTGAAGCTGAGGGAACAATAATGATTTCTGGTGAACACAACACCTTTGGTTTTGCAATAGCCGTGGTAACAAAAATTAAAAGGTGAAAGACAAGGCTGTCCTCTAGTCTAAACACACAAATCCCTTTGTTATGCTAGCTTTTGGATAGTCTTGGATGCTGATTTCCTGCTGCATCCCTAGGAAATTAGTGACTCATTTACTTTCATTACTTGATGTGGGACTTCTTCAGTCCATGAAAAGCACAGCCTTTTTTTGGAAAAGGAGTATGAAGGCTCTTATGGCTCCTTCTAAGCAGTAAACAGTTGATAAAGCCAACGGGGAGTAGTAGTGCATCAGGTAATGTTTTAATAGACATAGGAATAAATTTTAATTCCACTAGTTTCATTGGTAAAATTTCCACTTGTTTTAGTCCTGTCAGAGTTTCCCCCTATGAGATCATCATGTCTGGTCTTATCTTCCAGTTGTGAAAGTTATGAATTTGAATCAATAGTTTAAAAAGGGGAAATGATTGAAAAATAACTGTTGGTTTAGTAACAGTACTGTATAACAGAACAAAACAAACCACAACAAAATAGTAAATTATTAACATTTGTTACCTGGACTTAGGTATTACCTGGAAAATATGATGTTATATGCTAAAAAGATTCAGAGCAATGAATTCAGTGCTCCCTTTAGAGAACTTCAAGCCTAAGGATAAGTAACAGGCTAAACACATGTATACAGATAAAGAAAGTAGAAACAATATAGTGGTCATTCAAGATAAATAGCTAAAAGTAGTGAGAAAAAGGATGGGAACTAGTTCCTTTTACATATGTCAGAAATTATTTGATATATAAAATGAAGGTGTATCGGGCCACTTAGCCGATTCAAAACCTTACCTTCAGACGTAGTTGAAAACATGAGGACAGGTAGAGAGGAGAAGACAAGAAATGTGATGGTGCTGACATGGTGGTTGAGAGAGATTGCTATAAAAAATACCCTGTAGGGCAAGAATATTCAAAGTCCCTGAAGGTGATCTAGAAAGTTTGAGCTATAATGTAGTAATTCTATCAAAATAAACAAATAGTAATCTGGTGCAGCTGTATAGAACATTTCATAAATAGAATCTGTATCAAAATAGACTTTTCTTAAATAGAATTTGCTTCAATTTGTATGCTAATACACCGAAATGTCTTTATAACTGACCTTATATTACATCAAACGCCTCTACCTTCTCATGCTATGCTGCTATGTAGTCAGTTAATATTTTTATTATTTAATGTTTTACAAAGCAGATAATTCTGCAGTCAGTATGAAAATAACGGAATACCAGTCAATTAAAACTATTGGCATTTATCATTACATATTTGCACCTACCTTTCCCCATGCTGAACATTCTGGCATATGCCTTGTGCTTACAAAGCACGCAGATACTGAAAATGAGTCTAATACTTATCAGCTTTCATTATATAGTACAACATTATACATTATAAAGAGCCATAATTAAGTTATCATCACACTTCAGAATGCCTGTTATTGATTTAAAATGTTTAAAATTAAATGTTTAAAATGTTAAATGTAATGTTTTTAAAATGTTAAAATGTTATTGATTTAAAACGTCTGTAATCTGCCTGTGTAAGAATCAGAAATTAAAAATATAAATATAATGTGCCGTTGCTTAGCAGCTGCGGTGAACCTTGGGCAGTCTGGCACCAGATACAGGCTCTTGCCTGGAAAGAGCTCTGAGTGTAGAGACAAGAGTTCTTACAAAGGTGGAATCTTTTGGGTAGAAAACCTCATTTCTGTTCAAAATATCTTGTTCTTTTGCTTTTGTCTTTTGAACCAAACAGGATCCCCTTTGAACCTCTAAGTGCTGTAAGATTGAAAGCGCTGGAAGAGTGCTGGTAAAACTTCCAGTAGAAGAGGCAGAAACTAGAGAGCGAATAGGAGATGTCAGACTGATCTGTGTTAAACATGTGGCCTGGAAGGCACAGAATAACATGTTTCCTGTTTCTTTAGAAAAATGGCAATCTGGCCATCAGTTTAATTCGTCTGTATTATTCTGAATTGAACAAAATTATTTCCCATACTCAGGAAACAAAAACAATCTGAATTAGGAGTCTCTTCTTCAGCACAGAAAAAGCTGAAATACTTTTTAATTATTTGTTTTATCCATGAATTATGATGTTTATCTGATATTAATATAATATACCTACATTCATCCTGTTTCCCTAATAGTATTACAACATAATGCCCTGGGATCTCCAGGCAGTTATCAAAAGCAGGTAAATGTAATTGTTGCTATTTGTCAAGTAACTTTATTTAAAAGTGAACTCTCCTTCGCCTCTGCCTTTCACCTCTGACCTTTCTCAGTACATATCTCCCTTATGGAGAATGTATTTCTGGCATTGTGTATTGGCTTCAAATGATTTCCACTGTCACATAGAGGGCATTACATCCAGCACCTGAGCTCAAAGATAAACAGTCTGGATATATCCCATGACTGTATCTGATGAGAAGAGAGAGCAACCAGGGGTGCTTTTCAGACACAGAGGCAGGAGAGATTAGTCAATTCTAAAGGCTAACTGAGGTAATATCCTCAGCATTTCAAGAGGTTTTTAACATTGATCTTATTGAATGCTGTATGGAAAAAACTCTGTTTTTACATCATTATGAAGTAAATACATGACTTTTTAATATGGCTTTTAAATTAAAGCTCTGTGCACTTCTATAAACTTCTTATATTTTTTATTATTATTATTGACAAATTCTTTTTACTATAGGAAATTATGTCATAGAAAAACAAATGATCTTGTCCTCCAAGACCAATTAACCTTTCAGGTTAATTTAAATTTTATTTCTGATTATCCTTAAAAACCATTTACTGCTGTATTGATCAATTCACTATATGTGCTGTCCTGAGACGTAGTATAGCACACACCATTTAGTTATGTGCAAAAGAGAATACACCTTATACATGGACACAAAATAATATTGCCACTGTAATTAATGTATCAATAGTAAAATAAATAGTAAAAATACAACAAAGAGTTATTATTATTAGCCTGTTGTAATGATACTCTCATAGTATAAATTAATCCAATTAGTAAAGAAAAGCATTAATGATACAGTTAAAAAGGTTGTACACACTACCTAGAACCCCTTTTTTTCTGCCATTATACACACCCTTCCTCTGTCCCTATTGCTCCTAAGAATGATGATTCCAGTCTTCCTTAAGAAGAATTGCAAGACAAGGAGGTATATATTGAGTCGTCAGAAATCAGATTTCTTCAGTTGGAGGAGTTTGCTTGGGGTGGGGTAATCTTTTTGGTCCTGGGTTTGCTCTTGATAATTTTTATGTTTTTAATAGTCTGCTTGCATGCTCTTTCTTCACTATATTTACTCATTTTTCTGTTCTTTTTGATAGCTGCTTGATATTTTTGGTATTTTGGTTCATCTGCCCCCATGAGGTTGCAATCATTTGGTGACCAATCACTGTCAAGCATGATTTGGAATTACAGTGTAGAGACCTCTGCTTTCAGCCTGTGCCCACCTTCTTCTACACTCTTCTAGGATCATAGATAGTTCACTCTAACTTGCTTTTAGACCCCAGCTATGAATTAACAATAGATAGAGTAGCACACAATTCTGCACAGCTAATGCTGAAACATATTTTGCCAGACACTGAACAGCTGCTGTCACAGTTGCTAAAATCAGCAACATAGAAGATGAATCCGGGCAAATTGTGGGACCAACACTGCTAGATCAATACAAAGCTTGTGGCCTTTTACTAATGGTGGCAAAACCCTATTCACTGAGCCTAATTTTCTAGTGTCCAAAACAGAGAGCAGGCCAAGTAGTTGCTCAAGTGCTTTATTATAAAACTGCCAGAATTATTTTACTTAAGTGGATAAGAAATTAAGATATTAAAGGTCAGTGGTAGACATTCACCAGTCTGAATTACATACTGTGCTGAATTACATACTGTGTGCTACGTTAGAAAAACAGGCCTGCTCCTGTCATAACCTTAGTGCAAATGAGTTGTGAGAAGGAAAAGCACCAATTTATGAATTTCCATAATTTCAAAAATAATGTAAAATGTCAAATTAAGTAGAACCAGATATTCAGTTTTTCTTCTTTTTGTTCTCCTAGTTTTTCCAACGTATTTAGAAACTGTAGAAGAAATCCAAAGCTATTAAAAATTGGGACTAGACAGGCTGATTTTTGGCTTTACAATAGAAAAGCCATGTCCTTATGCATTGTGTTTCATCAACTGTATTCCTTGTGAATGCTGAAATAATTTGTCACCTGAATTCACATGAAAACAAATGAATCGACGTATTTTATCAAATCACATCTCCAAATAGCTGTGATGAAGAATTTTTGTCCCAGAAGGGGTAAACCATCCTGCAGTAAAGTCATTTGGGAAGCAATTAATTAACAGTTTATAGTTATACCAAATGGTAGGTAGATATGACACAATGTAACTACAATTTAATACATTTCTTTACACAAATCTCCCATCTTTGAGATTTACAACAGAAAGAACGTTTTATTCTGTTTATAGCTATCCTTGTGAAAGAGAATATTTATGGAAGATTGACTTGGGTCCTTTGCTTTTCTTGGAACATACTATATTTAGCAAGGCAGTGCAAATTTTCCTTAGTGTATTCTATTTCTTTGCAAAATGCTGCTTAATTTTTGGTCCATACAAAATCATTTCCCTAAAAGAAGTTTACATTGATGTTCAGTTCTGAGTGAGAGCACTTTTAAACTCTGATTAAGCAAATTGCCAAATCCTATAATATCGTGACTTTTTTTAGGGTGCATGGAGACTCTTACACTGAGGTAAAATGTGTATATAGATTAATGCATTACCTGACTATAACATTCCTGCTAGCTAGTTTGTTGAAGCACAAGATGCTATAATTAGTATAATGTTTAGTTTGATATAAAAATGCATTTGAAGGTTATTGGATAACACATATGGGTACATGGGATGAGGTTAGCAGTTTATGGCAGTATATATGGAAATTCCTGATTTATCAGTGCTTACTTCATACTGGACTGCCTTGCCTGAAGACAGCTTTTGTAACAAGCTTTGGGTAAAAGGTAAGAGAAGAGACAGTCCCCTCTTGCAGCACAGGCTGTGCAGGGTGCCAGTCTCTTGTATTGGGGTAGAGTACCCGACTGCAGCCAAACGGTGCTTGCTTTGCTGGGAAGTGGCAAGCCATGCTGGTTGGATGCAGCAGTCCTGGGAAACGGTGGCAGGGAAGAGGTTTGGGGCATTTGTAGGTACTACATGGACAGTGTGCGGTCTGAATCCTTCATGGTTGCGCTCAAAGGGTTGGAATATGCTGAGGCCTGGACAAGTAGGTCCTCATCGCTGCTGTTTCTAAAAGCAGCTACAATTAAATTAATGTGTGTGGCAATTGGTTACACTTTTTGCTGTGGAAACACATGTCTAGGGGCAGTTCATTTTTTATATTTTCACAGGAGTTGCTCCTTCGTAATTCCAAAAGAGTTGGTTCTCTGGCTGCAGTCTAAGATGCAATCTAAGGGTCTAATCTTGTTCCTCCCTTTGTGCAGATCCATCAGCTTTTGAATGTATGATGTTCAGGAGGGAATGAAGCAGCTTAGCACGCTTTCCATAAAGAAATCATGAAATATTTGCAAGGTTTCCTTGAAGCCATCCTTCCTGCTGTGCCTGAAGGCAAGCCGAAATACCTTTTTTCTGTGTTCCTGTTAATTGATCTTTGCAGCATCCAGTGATAGGAACAAAGGTCTGACATACAGAGAGATGAGGTGAAATTGCTTCCCAATGGGAACAGAGAGAGAGCAAAATGTGGAGGAAAGCATACGCTCAGCATACAAGACCTTGTAAAAAATAATTTCATAGTAAGAAACTTTTGTTAGTTCATTTTCAGGATATAGGAAGTCAATGATGAGGACATGACTATTTCTTCACCAAATAGTTTGAAATACAGTAAAATCTATTTCATTGCTTTCACTGATGCTAAAAAAGAAGAGTTACAAGATTTTAAAATTTCAAGATATGCTGAATATCAACCCAGCTTTCTTTGATACAGACACCAACTGACTTTCAAATGCTTCTTGTTTCCAAGAACCACCAAACATTCTGTTTCTATACATGAGATTTTTAATGAAGGGAAGAAAAATGAAGAAACAAAAGGGATAATTCTCAAAAAATGGTTTCTTTTTTCTTTCCTTTTTTTTAAAAAAATCAAGAATTTAAACGGTTTTTAGATGAGGAGGAGAATCTGTCAAGATTAATCAACTGCAAATCAGTGTATAAGGAATTCTTTCTCCCCTAAAACATCAACAAAGAGGACAAGCTGAGGGTGGACCGTGTTCCAGGCAATTTACAGGGGTGCTTGAGCACCCTCACCTTTACAATGTAAGCACTGGATAGTAAACTGTACATCCAACTATTGAGTAGCACCCAGAATTTTCACCCTGTGAATATCCTACCAGAAGAAATGTCCTTTGAAACACTACTGATTCAGGGAAGTGAATAGAAATAATTTAGGAGAGACAACTGAGATGAATGCATTGGTATAGTTTCTGAGTAATTTTTATATGCATGCTCCTGAACTGCTCAGCTTGTGTATCATCATTTCAAACTCTGTGATTATGGGACACTGGGGGATTAGAAATGTTTTACATAGAATTTAGGCTATTTTTTATATATATATATATAATATATGTATGTATATATATAATATACATATACTATATATATATGTATATGTATATATGTATATGTATATATATGTATAATATATAATATATAATATCCTGAAGGTGCAAGAATGAACTGTGCTATCAGACTTTCAGGGCACGCAGTCTGACTTGGTCACAACAAAATACTCTGGGAATATCAGTGATGCCAAAGATGACTGGCAATAACCAGTTCTTGTAATTTTTCCACTACTGTGGCTTGTGATAACCCCCACATTCTTTAATTAGGTGCACTATTTGAATTAGCCTCTCACTCTCAGAAATTGTTTTCTCAGGCTGGGAATGAGATCATGTTTCAGAAGTTGCCTCTGGTATCTAATAACTTTGTGTAGACATTAAAGAAGGAGCTATCTGATTACCCTCAGTACTTAGCAGTTAAGAAATCTCTCTGCAGGAATCTTCCCTTCTATATTTAGGCCATTCATGATTTCAGAAAGAAAACAGTGATGGCTCCTGCAACCTTTGCTAAGTTTTCTGCCTTTCTCTTCAAGGGTACAGAGAGCCTTAAAATATAATTCTGCCAAGCAGATGAATGGCTAAAAGAGATCCTCAGGGAAGGCAAGGTCAAGTCACATGAGCCAGTTTTCCCATTTCTCTGGCTCAAGAGAAGAGCCAATATAATACATACAGTTTTGGAGACTTTTGTAGGTGGTTGCGTCCAGTCCTAATTGTTTTATCTTGTTTCATGTACCAGTACAATTCCTCTTGTCTTTATATCCTATAAAGCAGGGCAGACCTGATTTATACGCAGTTGTAGCCTGAGACAAGAGCCTCTTTGACCTAGTAATTCACAAAATGAATGCAAATAAAGCCTTTAATTAATATCCCACACTTTTATCCTACAAAGTAAATAGATATAAAGTGATAGTATCAACTAAACTTAGTACCAGCCCTAAACTGAGTTAAATATATATATATATATATAGGTTTGGGTTTCAGACTTCAAGAACTGTCAGTACCATTAGATAATGTTGGGCTCTGAGAAGGAAACCACTGATTTCTACTAAGGTTAAGGACTCCGCAGTGAGTAGTCAGCATCTGGGGAAGAATGACTGCAGAGAAAACTTGCAGATTTGCTCAAAATGTTGTAGGAGTCCAAGTGTTGCTTGCAGAAATCTAGGTTAGGAAGCAAAGAAGCGTTACTTATGTGTATGAAACCTTTGTATTTAAAACACAGCATATTTACTGCCAGCATCACAAAGATGAAAGGAGAGAAGCTTCTCTGCAGAGGTCTCTGCAAACTTTCATGTGATTTAAAGAAGATTACAGTATTTTGATCATAAAATTGAAAACTTGGAAAATAGATCATGACACTCAAACCACAGGCCAAACAGAGACTACTACAGAAGTTAAAAGGCAAAAGCATCTTTGGATTTATAACCAACTGATTATTTAAAAGCTGGGAAGAAAATGCTTTCACATTTCAATGAAGTTTTGGGAGCCCACACTGGTTCCCTCAGCCAAAACCCCCAAATATTATGCATTAAAGGAAATGCTATTACATGTGCTGGGCAACAATCGCCTGCCAACAAGATTAATTAATTCATTTATTTACTTACCAAAAATTAGATTTAGAGCCGTTAAATAAACAACCTATTACAAAACCCACTGAGAAGTTAACAAGGTTCTTCCATTGATGTTTCTGAGCTTCCAATAAGACTGATTGAGAGAATGAATAAATATCTTGGGAGGAGAGAAGCTGCAGACTACTTTCTTATATCCAACTGTGCTCAGCATTTACCATGACTTCAAAAGGGTTCCTTTCAACTCCTCAAGGGACTGAACACCCCCAGCTTAATTAACTGGAAACAAATGGAAATGCGTAGAGTTATTTTCTTTGTTTTGCAACTCTGACTTCTTCCAGGGAATATAATAGGGGAAGAGACCCTGAACTATCAGACACATCCAGACAGTCACTTCTCTGCTATGGAAGGTAAAAAGCAGTCAGGGACATCAGGTCTGTGACTTCATGTCACTTATTTGGGCCAGACTGGAGGAAAGTGGGTATGGCTTCATAGCCTCTCTGAGCCTGCTTCTCTTTTGGGCCTCAGATGCCTCAAGATTAAGCTCACAGGGGTACTTTTGGTGGAGAGCTCCAGATTTGATTCTGTTTCTTGCTGAAGCTGAATTTTCTCTGGGCAATCTCGTTATAATTAATTGTCCTATTTTATGAAATGCAATGTACTACATATGACAAGTGGGCAAACTAACCACCCTTCTACATGTGAGCACTTCCCAAACATTGTCCCCGTTACTATTGCTTTTCAGCAGAAGATTGGGAGATAGCCTTCAATTTGAAATGGTCACTTCTGTACAGCGGGCAGCAGTACAGAGTTTTAAATGAGCCAAATGATACATTATGGGTAACAATCATCATAATTTTGATTCCTTTTCTGACTACATGACTTTCTAAAATCTGGCAGCAGTTTTCAGTGAAATATTTATTTGGGCGAGCTCCTCAGCTGATCTCAGTCAACAGAGCTCCTGGAAGTTGATGATGCCAAGCTGATTTATATCAACTAGGGAAGGCTGGTTTAAGAAATTTAAAGTGTTACATGTTTGTAGCTTGTTTCCCTTGGGGTCTTCACAGAACTATTCTCTTCCAAGTATGTCTGGGCTGTATTTTGCAATCTTTCATATCCATCTGTTTTCTTTTTTTCTTTTTTTTTTTCTCTCTCTCTCTAGGCTCTTGAAAAAGGAAGAAAACTTTATTTTTATCCCTCGTTCCCGTGAAGAGCTTCCAGAAAACTTTCCAAAGGAAATTCCTGGGATCTGTTACTTCCTTGAAGTCAGAAGTGGTCAGAAGCAGCCAAAACCCTCCATCACATCGTCCAGAGTGAGAAAGGTTTCTTACAACATTGGCACCATGTTCCTTCGGGAGACTAGCCTATGAGGCCTGCTGCAGATCAAAGACTCATCAAAAAAGCACAAGCCCAGACCTGGGTCATGACAGGGAAGCTGGAGGTCCTTTCTATTTCACTGCCCTGTTCTGAGCAAGTAGTAAGAGTTCCATGTAATGTCAGGCAATAATCACTTTAAAGGGTGGGTGACTGCTGCCAATAAGCAAAGCAGAGAGAGGGAAAAAATATAACTACACAATGTACTTCCACTTCCAGAGGGATTTTGCTCATAAATTTCAGTCTGGCCCCTTTATACAAATGAAAACAAACAGAAAGCAACCCTCAACATCGAGGTTGGTTTTGTTTTGTTTGGAAATGGTGATTGTTCTCTGTAGATTTGCACCAGCTAAGCAGAATTGACAGTCAGTTCTGATTATGCATTCCTACATTTAATGTGTTCTTCAGTAACTTAATGATGTTTTTTAACTTTATGAACAAACATTTCATACATATACTGTAGAGTTGCTGTAACCTTCCTGGCAGGAGGAATTATAATTCAGTACAAATATTGTAGGGATTTTACCTATTTTTATACATATTTCACTTTCTGGATAATTACATTTCACATACTGTAAGCTGAGTGAGCTTAGATAGCTTTTCAGAAAGCTCCTCTGTATTTCATATATTCTACCTATCAAAGCTTATTGTTATACAAGTGAGAAAAAGTCATTTTTCTGACTTTTTTGGCACGAACAGTATCAGTATTTTACAGAAGAAAGCCTTTTGCTTAATCTGTTTGGCTAAGATGTTTATGCTAAAGCTTTAGGTGAGCATTATCTTGCTTATATAATGTTCAGTATTCGTTCTCCAGTCTTTCCAGGACAATGAAAACAAAGGATAAAGGATCAATGTATTGACAGGAGAGAGGAAAAAAGAAATTTCATTTCCGCTGGGACCTGCTTCACACCAAATTACCAGCCAAACTGATTTTGGGTAGAAAAAAAAAAAAAAAAGATGACGCAAAGAGTTCTTCAGAGAGGGTCTGAAGCTGACATTGGAAACTCTCCCCAGTTCTTAATGGAACTTATGCTCCTACACCAGTTAGAAGATTTTTGAAAATCCTGTCTGTTATTGATGATGCTCATCTGGAAGTTTCCTCTGTTGCTGGACTGGCTGAAAGGCCCTCTCTTTTATTGGATGTAGACCAGAAACCCCTGAAAAGAGAGGAGCAGAGAAAAGGGATTTAGTGAAAATGGCAATTCAAGTTTTAGATGAGTCCACGTCAATAAAAATAAAAGGCTAATTCTTTGCTGGTTGAAATTCATATTTTTTTTTTGTCCTCAATTCCTATTGAAACAAGATCTGGATCTAGATTTGCCTACTGATCCTCGATAAAGTACATTTTTAGGCAGTGTTTATGTCCTGGGTTTTTCTTTTAAAAAATAATGCTGGTCAATTTTCCCCTGGGAGTTCTATTCCTGCAGGCCAATATTGTTCTGCTCTTGCATTAAGCAGCTTATTAGTTAAAATTCAGAAGCAGCATGGTTTTAAATGGGCCTGATCAAAGCTCACTGAAATCAAAGATCTCAACAGCACTAGGAGGTATGCAAAGCCCAATATTGTTAAAATCCACATTAGAGGTGAGAAAATAGAGGTGTGCTTATAGATTTAGTAGTCGTAACTTGAGGCACCTTTTAAAACTAAGTAAATAATATTCACCATGTGTTCAAATTATCTGTTACATCTTTTGTGGAGTAAAAGACAGTGCTGTAGTTCTTCCTTCTGACAGTATTCCATGTGGGAATGAGCAAGCGCAGCATTCCTGAGAGGGATTCAGGCTTCCTTTCCCTGAAGCTTGGCTGTAATGGAGGACCTCCTTGAACTCCACCTTGAGACATAAGCGTGTAGAGTAAGCTATGCAGCTTTTCTAGCTTGAAAGAGTAGCTGTGTAGGGCTTACCCCAGAATATTACTTAAATGGGATCTTCTTTGCCTTCTAAAGGAAAACTAATCTTAATGGTTCTTCTCATGGAGCATCCTGAGGACTGGAAGATTTCACCTTCTGTCTGCTTTGATAAAGGCTTTTGAAGCTCTATTGTCCAGCAGAAAAGAAAAAAGACTTGGCGAAGACTATGCGCTTGAGGTAGCAGAATTTCCATCCAAACTACAGATCTGAGATTTTTTCTGTGCAGCAGGACAAGTTTTAGCCATTAGTTTGCAGAAGCACAGGATGTAGTATGCATTTTTTTTTTCTAGGGAACACTAGTGACACATGCAAGAATCATAAATGGAACAAAGCCTAATTTCCCAGAGAGCAAATTATTCTAAAAGGTATTAATATTTTGAAATTTCCTTTGGACTTTACTGGCAATGTCCTTATTGTGCAATAGGTGTTGGTGTCAGATTACTGATCTCTCTTCCCAAACCCTATTTTACCTTACACCACCCGCAGTCCTCCCTGAAGAGAACATAGAAGTTCAGACCAAAGCTTGTGTCTCAATATCCTGTCTCTCACAGTTGCCCAAAACATCTAGATTAATCCTGTGACTGATCCTGGTAGATCCAGGGAAAGATTTTCATGAGAAATGAAGGAACAGACAATTTAATTCCGCTAGCAAATACCATCCAGAAATTAGGAGAAGCGTTTCCTCTTGCCTGCTCTCAAGTGACTAATTTGTACTGTAAGGAGAATTATAATCACAGAGATCAATACAAAAACTAAAAATTGGTGTTAGCATCACCATGGAGACAATGACAATGTTTGCAAATAAATCAGCTAGCTCCCTGAATTAGACTGGATTAACTGTATAAGAATACACAGGCTTTGCTTTTTATAAGCTTCTGTAAAGGTAACATGCCCAAAACTTCAGCTGATGCTGAGTATTGTGTTATTTGCTTCTGTGTTGTGACAAGTGAAGTTAATAAAAAGCTATGGGTTCTCTAGAGACGTTTTTTCTAGCTCAGCATGAGAGAAAGTGTGAAACAAATTCTCAGTACTATTTACCTTCATAGCTGTGTCTGCTGTCTATAATATTAGGTTACAAATATATTTTGTTGGATACCTTTATGAAGTGAAATGAAATTTATTAGCAAGATTGATGCTGTGAAGTCAGTTAGATGCTAGTCAGACAACATATCTCCGATAATGCTTCCTTGTGTGGAAAGAGGAAACTTTTGCATTTGCCTGGCATTATTTTCACAAAAAAGTATCTCCCAGTTCTCAAACCTTTTTTTTTTTCTTCTCCTTGAGATGGTAAGGAAGGTAAGAAAGCGGTGCTGAAATGGGTGTGGAAAGTTTGTAGTGCACTTCTGACTGATCCATAAAGGCGGGGGCCTGTTCCTGTGATTTAAAACCTGCACACCTGTTTATTCCCTTAGCTGTAAGGCTCTGAGCAGCAACATCTCCTTGCTTGAGGTTCTGTGAGGGCCAAATTCACCCTCTGTAAAGGTGCAGAGTGACAATATCATCTGTACAGGACGAGGAGAAGAAGATGCGAGGAGGCCAGCTAGGGCTTATCACTTCTTTTGCCACAGACTTGTCCTCTGTGGCCATTCTGTGCTCTAAGGTCAGAGGGGCTGGAAACCATGGAATTGCCACAGGTGTTGAGCCAGCACCCAACGTGTCCTGCAAATGCCTTGAAGCCTAAGTAGCCAAAGACAACAGCAGAGCGGAGAGCTCCTAGAGCAGTTCTTAAGGATTTGTATAAGATTTCTCCTGCTTGAAGCTCCCTGTCACACAGGCTCTTTCATAACACAGTGCAGAGAGGTCAGACACTCAAAAGAAAATGGTGATGGAAGTGATAGAGAGGGGGAGTAAATTATATTCCTGCATCACTGTGGTAATATCTGTCATGAAAAGACAAAACCCACTGCATGGGAGAGTTGCTGCTAAGACAGGATCGGAAAGCTTGATTGTTTTTGCAGAGTCCCACAGGATTTTGCTTTTCTTTAATTCTAGAGAGCCATTAAATGTGGTTGTGGTTTTGGCTTCACTGTTCATTCCCATATCCGGTTTCAGATCTGAGCTTGTTTGAAAAAGCATTTTGGAGCCTCAAAACTTGCCTCTTCACGCAGAAAACCAAAGCTTTTAAAACACAGGAAATCTTGTTTGGGAATTGCCTTTCCTGAGGAAGGGATCCTTTTAGCTGATTTGTTAGCAGGTCATACACTGTGTGCATGTGCTGTGTGTTTCACAGTGCAGTCTCTCCCTATGCTTTTGGTGGTACCTACCAGGTCCAGTAGAGTTATCTGGAGTATAACCTTTTCTCTGTTTTCTGTTAACATCGCTCTTTTTTTTTTTTTTTTTTTCCTGTATAAAGCAAACAGTACAGCATTGTGGTATGTTGCATACCTTTATCATGGCCCTGCACTTAGACTTGCTATAGTCTGCTAACCATTTTGAAATTATGTATTCATTGTTCTGAACAGATCCTTTTCCCAGCATATTTTAAAAATGGATAGAAAAAAAATATATGTGTTGAATTACAAATGAGTATGAAATCCATATCAGTTGTTGGGGCAAGTGTAATTTCTGGACTGTTTTCAGATTTTTCATCTTCCACAAGCTGTCATACTTGCTTTCTTAATGCAACCCATCCTACCAGCAGCAGAATGGCAAATTCTTGCATTTTCTGGGTTCTTTCATCTTCCAGTCCCAAGACTGCACCTCTGCTGAGCTCTCAGAGCTCACTGAGGAGAACTAATTCCTTGTCTTAAGGCAGTTTCAGAGCTTCTGTCTTTGTTCTGTTGGCCTTTTGCAAAATTATATATTTGTAGTATATGTATAAAGTTTGGAAATAGAAATTGCTCAAGCTAGCAGCAAAAGCATAAGAAAGATTGTCAAATTTAGAAGTGGCTCTTTTCATGCAAGGGAATACATTATTTTTGGCACTTTATTGAGGTTGAGGACATTATCGATGATGGAGCCTGTGGATGAGTTAGAGATGCTGAGTAGGCAGGGACTTACCAGACTGGTTCTGATCTGTCCGTCAAGTCTCTGTGGTTGCTACTGTTTGTACTTCCATCACCCTACATACTATTTCCTGTGCTAGGTCATGCTTCTGCTGCTCAAAAGACTTTACTTTCCTTGCTCTTGCAGCCTGCATGTGACATGCATAATGAGGAATTCCAATTATTGCTCTAATTAGCATATTTTGTTAATGCATCTGTTTATATCTGAAGCATAAATGGGTTTAAAGTTCTGATTTTACTCTTTGCAGTAAAGATAGTGCTGCTACAGTATCACGGCAGGCACTCATGGCAGAGGATGGAAACCGCAGTGCAACTTGTTGGCAGATTTAGGTTGAGAAGCCAGTGGACTCTGTGTCTGATTTTAACTTCCATAAGCACTAAATTTAGCTATGTAGCTAAAAGATTCTCCTTAACTATCTTATTAATCGCAATGCATGAGCAGCTTTACAGTAACAATCTGTAAACCATTTAACCTCATGTATGTAACTGATCTTTTGTAGCTTGGCAGCAGAACAGTGAAATCAGGGAAATCAGCAGTTCAGTCACAGACAACAAACCATTCACCTCAGCAGAGCTGACTTGCTTAGAAGGTACTTCTAAACCTGCAGTTTAGAGTGATTAACCTCTAGTTAAATGTGGGCCAGGTAGTATCACTGTGTCACTAGAGCAACAAAAAGGCATCTGAAAAAATAGCGTGAGGGGTCTCAGTCAGCTTCCCTGGAGTTACAGACGACAATGCGTGAGTGATGCAAAGTGCCAACTCTGTTGGCAGCCTGGGCAGAGACATCGGAGGAGGCAGGTGTTAAACTAGCCATCTGCTACAGGGATTTCAGCTTCCAAAGGTGGAGTGAGGCAGAGAGTGTCTGTTACTTCAGTGCCTACGGCTGGCATGGAGGAAGCCGATGGGAGGCTTCAGGAGAGACCTGGCTGCTGCCGGTGCTCATTCCTGCCTCCAAATCGGACCCTCTTCTGCTCCAGAAGCTCTTGTCCATGTACCAGAGGCAGCTACTGCATGTCCTGATATCCATGAGTCATCCACTCACAGCTACTGTCTGGCACCTTAACTTAAACTGCTAGTAAATTGTTTTAGCTGCAATCCATCCTTTGCAGAGTTAAGAGCATGAAGTGGGGCAGCTAAAGTGCAGATATAATCCACTCTGCTGCTCTTGCTGTACCTGTATGTCTGTGAGCTGCAGCAGATGGTATAAGTAGGGTGACTAAGTCTTCAGCTGGCTTTATTTGAGTCCACGGGAAAAAAAAATGTTTAGGGATAGGTTAACACAATCCACTCCGATGTTTCCTACATAGTTTCTAAATGTAACTCTAAATGTCACTTTCGCCACGAAGCTCTAGTGTTCCAAAAGTCAGTTTTCCTCTGAGAAGTATTTCCAGGTGCTTGTCAGTTCTGTTCAAGACACAACATAAGGCTACCTAAATCCCTGAGAGTTATGTTTCTCAGTGACCACAGACAGCTAACTTGCTTAGACTAGACATGTATTTTTTAAATGTCATAGGCAAGATCAAGCCTACCTAACTGAACTCTTTCCAGTCCAAATGCTGTGTCTCAAACCTTATAGTATGAACTGCTTTTCAGATTTTTGCATTGCCCAGAATATGTTGAATCAAATTAAGTGGTAGGTGGATACATAAACATATCCCAGGATAAATAAAATTTTGCTTTGGTAGCCACAATGACTGAGAAGAGCAGGAACTGCTACAGCCCTGGAAATCTCTTCCTTTTCATGTCTGGACCCTGTAGTATGGTAGTAGTGCTACCCATGACAGCTTCTGAACATCTTTAGGACTGTGATTTAGCAAAGCTTTGAGCTCCTAACCCAATTAAGCAAAACTTCTATGCCACTTTCACCTGAGCTATCTGCCAGAATGCCTAAATAAAGCCTTGTTAATTATCCTGTAGTCATGATGGTATAAAACTATAAATTCTAAAGGGTAGAGAGATAGTCACCAAGTTATTGTTAATATAATTTTTCTGGCTTTTTTGAATTTATAGGCTCAGGGTTAACTTTCCAATAGCAGAAGGTCTTGCATTCAACTATCTGTTTTCTAGAGAAGCATTCCCTAGCAATACAGCTTAATGACTACTCTTGAAGCAATAAGCTAAGCCAGGCTATTGTGTTATGTGTAGATGCCTGTACGACACCTCTCGCCTTGTCAAAGCAGCTTCTACCAGAATGTTAAATGACACAGTAATACTCTGTCATGTACTATTTGCCCTGTCGTCTTCTTCCCCAGGGGAGAAGAGTATGTGGTAGAACCTTTTGATATTGTGAGGTGCTCTCTGTTTGTTAGCTTTTAAAAATATATGTTATCACTTATTTTAAGTAAGGGAAGGCAAAATCAGAACTATGGAATAGGATTAGAAAAGACTTTTGTAAATAGAGTGTCTAAAATACTCTCTGAACTCTAAATGACTTTTCTGCTGTGCTAGAAACAATACCTGTAAAGTATAGGAAAATAGGAATGATACATATTAGCAATAAGGCAGACAGGTATATGTGATGGATCGCTTCTCCTTTATACAAAACAATAAATTGTTGTTAAGATTGATTAATATCCAGGAATTAGGAATTAATCTGTTTTAGCATTTTTTTATTATCAGGGTAAGCATTGCTTGAGAGACCAGGTCATATGGAAAAAAGAAGCAAGGACATGTGTATTCATTTTTAAAGTTTATGTGCCATTTCTGATTGAAGTCGTTCTGAAAACATACACTTAAAGGGTGTTGACCTGATGTAGGTTATTTGCATTTGTTTAAATGGAGGAAGTTAAATTTTCAAAGTTATATAAGGGGCACACTCGCCAATTCCATTTCTTGTGTTTAAATACAGTCTCTTTCTGGAGGTTAAGCCTAAGTTTGCTGAACAGTTCTGAGGTTCTGAGTGCCCAAATAAGATTTGGTAATGTGGATTATAATTTTATGTTAGTTTTATTCCTTTGACGTATTGTTTTAATGATATATGAAAGCAAATGCTAAATCTCTGACCAACAGCAAAGTGAATTGTCCTAGTGCTAGTCTGTACTGGAGAACGGAATGTGGAGCTGTTTCTAATCTATGCAGTTTTTTGAGGTGCTGCTCCCAGATGTGCTGCCGTGAGCATATGAGTACCCCGGTCTTCAGTGGGGATGAGGCTTGTAACCCACCTTTATAATGTTCTGAGGGATCCTACTGGGAAAAGCGCTGCTCAGCCAGCTCTATCCTGTCCCGCTCGTCTGCAAAGGGCTTTTGGGGTAAGCAGGGTCTGAAATATGCTGGTGATTTCATCTCATACTCCAGAGTCAACTGGTTCTTGCCAGCATTTAGGAGTGCCAGCATTTTCTTCTGAAAACTTCTTATAGGTCTGACAGTGTATGGGAAAGAAAAGGAGAAAGCATCTCAAGAAAGTGAGGAGAGTATGTGTGTATGAGAGAGAACTGCTGTAAGTAGATGTGCTGCTGATCCTCAGTTTTATTTCAAACCTTGATGACCCAGAAAATGCACTGGGTGTGATGCAGAGTGAAAGTAACTGTTGTACATAATGCCCTGAACACTCATGGCATCATAACGAGTTTGAGTCCTTATCTTTAGAGTTTTAGTGGAACTGCAGGAGAAGTGCACTATTTTAGGAGGAGGGAAAGTTGTTTTGTATTCTAAATAAAGAGTTCAGTCTCTAGTTGCACAGAAAAGTTGTAAGGAAAAAGGGAATTTTAAATATTGTAAAGAAAAAGCACAGGAAAAATGCCTATTTTTTCTACTATTTGACTTTTCTAGAGTAGGATGGATTCAGACAGTGAATACAAAACCTTTCGGTAGGTAGGAGACTTTACAGATGAGCTGCTTTGGCAGCTTGTAGAAATTTTTAGGCTACGGTAAGAATACCTTTTAAAAGTGTGTAGAGATATGGTACTTTAATGTTAGCCGTTAATAAAGAGTAAAGCTTTTCTGCTTTGTAAGCAAATATAGCTTAGGAATAGTTTTGAAAGTGAAAGCGTGTTTGGAAGAATAACAAAAAGAAACTTAGTCTACAATATAATCTAGTGTTCTCACCATTTCTTCAAGAAACAGTCCTGTGTACAGGCTTCTCCAAAGAACTTGCAGCCAGCAAGCATTTATTGTTCACTTTGAAGACAGCAGTATTTGCTCAAGCACTTTTTGCAAAAATGCCAGTCAGATCATGTTTGGTAAGACCTAGATTTAATTCCATTGGTCTAAAACATGCTAGTCATATGCCGCATCTCAATGTCAGGTCTTAAAATGCAGTTCCTCACATGTGTTAGTGCTGTGCCTTTTACTGAAGTCTAAACAGAGCCCAATCTAAAGGAGCTGCCATCCCAGGGATTTAAGGATCTTGACCTGGCTCTGATCCTCAAGCGAGTGGGCTTTGGTTGCTGCACTGCTCTACAAATCACATACTTCTCTGTTTTGTTTGTTGTTGTCTTTCGGCCCTTAGGCATCTGTGGAGATTTCCGCTGCAGTCCTGAGTAGGGAGGCCGTGGGAAAATGCGTCTTGGGAAGAAGTGATAGGCTGCAGTCATCCGCACTGCAAACTGTCCTTCTCTCCAGGGAAATGGAATTAGAAATAGTATTGTCCCGAAGAGCTGAGAAAACTCGCAGATTTTCCATGTACAGAGAACAGTTTGTGTAATTGCCAGGAAAGCAGAGCAGAGAGGCAGGGTTCTGCGGGAGGGGCGCCCCTCTCACACGCGGCTGTGGTAATGAAATCCAAGCCCTGCGGAAACGCAGGCCCGTGAGTCCCACTCGCTGTAAAGGTCAGCCGGTTTCTCAAATGGGCTCATAGCTCCAAGACAACGCAATGCAACAAATTGCAGTTGTCAGAGGAACTGGATTAGTATCTCATGGAGCTAAAAATAGACAATCTACGGGCTTGGCAGAAAAGCCTGGATTCAGTAACAGTGATGAAGGTAAATCAAAATGTCATAACATCTGGGGGAAAAGCAACAAAAAATGCTCAGCACAAAGCAAACTACTTCTGAAATTGCGCTAAAAATAACCCGAATATCAACTGAGGGGCAATGTTTATTTTTGATTCTGTTTTATTCACCTAACAGGTCCAGCTTGCAGTTGCTACTTTATCAGCTGAATCAGTTTAGCCACAAACATCTCAAAATGCTTTACCTCAAGTGAGGCAGGGAAAGACATTATGTTAAAGCCAGTTAAAACCTGAAAAGAAAAGCAGATTGTTTGGCTTAACAATCTGGAGTTCTGTCTTTCAAGAAGAGGGTTAATTTATGGTCAAACTTATTAAATTGAAAATAAAAACTCCCAAAGCTGAGCTGTAATAAGACAATTACAGTGGAAACACCTTTTCAAACTTCAGCATATCTTACTAAAGAATAGATAAATATTTTTGATTAAATCATCCATTTACATTTTAAATATCTCTTTTATACCAGAATTTTTCTCCTTTTTCTTCTTCAATTGTGTATTCTCCATAGCAGGCAGTTCCCCTGTACTGTGCATGATCCTGAAGAAGTAGCAGTTGACTGCAGATAGGGAACCTCAGTGAAGCTCAAGGGAGCTGTTCTGCAAAATACAGGTACAGCACCTCTCAAGTGAAGACAGGGCTATCTGTATCTTCATACCGTTTGTACTATGGCTTAGGGTTTTTTTCTCCTATATTCAGAAGCAAAAGTTCTGTGTGCTTCAGGAACAATCTTCATGACTCTCTTTAAAAATTCTTTCTGCTGTGCATGTCTCTTTGCTCAGTGCAGCTTTTAGAATTTCTCTACATTTCAAATCTGAAGCAGTGAAAACTGTAGGGTATAAATAATAACTTTTATCAGTTAAATAAAGTATTTGTCAAGTATTAATACTGAGTGTCTTTTAGATATCTTCTAAATTACAATCCTTTGTGCAAGTTCTATTCTTGCAGAAGCCTTTGGTCATCATTCACTTTAAATGATTCTGAGAGGCCAGGAATCATCTTGAACTTAGGATTTTTTTAACATTAATGCCTTTTGTCTGGCATTCAGCAGTGTGCCAGTATTACCCCAGCATTAAGGTTTGGTTGTGAAATAGAAATGATAGGACAAGTAGGACCTTGCTTTGGTTGGATGTGTGGTCATCATCAGCCCTATAGCTCAGATGACTTTTCTATGGAGTGTATTAATCACTGCCATGTTAGGGTCCAGAGATCAGTAACACAGCTGGGAGTTTTTCAGAGGAGCACTGTGAGAGAGATGATGCTGTTTTTACTGAATGCAGTGGGCTCCACTGCTACTGCTATGTCCTCTTTTGAGTCGATTTTAATCTTTCTCAGCTTACTAAATTTCAGCAGTTACTCTTTGCAGTGTTTCATATTGTGTTTAGGAGACTGTGTGTAGTCTGATTGTCCAGTGTGTTGGTGCGTCACGCGTGTCAGACCAGTGTCTTGGAGTGGAGAGGCCAAGAAGTGCTTCCCAGCCACAAATAATCTTCTATTCACTTTGCCAATTTGCTCAGTCTCTCCATCCAACTTCAAAGAAGGAACTGAATGCTACTAAATTTCCCTTTGTGGTTTGTGTTTTGTTCTGTGGGGTAACCCTGTGATTATGAGAGACTTTTGCAAAACAAGCCACTGTTATTGGCATGAACTTCACAGGCTGGGCCTATCAAGTCATAGTTCAGTCTCTTCCCAAAACCTTTGAGAATTAATTGTACTTTGCATGAAATAGCTCATCAAGAAAAACTGATAATAATTTGCTAGCTGTCTGCAACTATGATCCTGGCTCTCCCGTCTAATGGAAAAATCATGAAGGTCAAGCTTGGGCTTTGGCTGGAGCAATCTCGGTCTTCCGCTCCCTTCCAGGAGCCTGAAGCAAGGCTGAACTCAGCGACTTAATTGGTGATTTGTTCATATTTATCTTAATTTCGTCTGCAAATAACTCTAGAGGATGATTAATCTTTCATGCCTTAGTTGTATCTTTTGGCTTTTCCCTTTGATTAAAGTGTTGCTCAAGTAAAACCTGAGGACTAGTCCCTGTCTGATGTGCTTGCAAACAACTCCAGTAAAAAGCACAAATATATGCAGAACTAAAGTGTAGATAGAATGAAAATTTCAGAATATTGAAGGAAGAGGGCTATTTGCCTGGTTCTGCGTTGTCACATATGGATGGCCTGTGTCTTGCTCAGAGCAGAGCTGTTCTGTGCGGCACAACTTTACTCAGCTTTCCAAATCCTGGAAACTGCTGCTTGTCTGATTTCCAACTTCTCTATTTTGCGAGTTGAATAAAAATATTTGGAGCTTTTAATATGAAGATTGACCCCCCGACTTTTACCCGCTCAATGTCTGCACACCCCTGTGGGAATAGACCAAGCTGTCCTGAGTGTAAGCACATTTTGCACGCTTCTGTATTGTTATTTCAGTGTCCTGAAATGCTTTGAAGAGAGTCAGACTGGAACTGCCCAACATTCTGCACTAGCTAACAAGATAAAAACTTTGCACTATTAACAGAGGACACGTAGCATTAAAGCAATTTTGGATTACATTAAATAATTTTGGAGCTCCATCATAATTTAGAGCACCATAATGTTTATGGGCTGATGCAGTTTGTTTACAATTTCTTACACAGATGAGGATAACCTAATTAATGACAGTTAATTATTTCCTTTTCGGTAATAAGCAGAGAATAAAGTGGTGTCTCTAGACATTTCTGTCAACTTAATGGCCAAGAGATTAATTTTCGTACCATGTAAATCTGGATATTATTTTAAAACAGGGGGCTGCATCCTACTGGAAAGGGATGTGGCAAGTTAGACGGTGAGCTCATGTTTGGACAGAAAAGCTCAACAGTTCATTTAAACCAAGATTTTTGCACACCAAAACCAACAGAGTGTTAGCAAGATCAAGTCTGGGTACTTTTGCAGCTATTTGACAAAACAAACCATCTGCCACAAGAGACAGAATCCATAGAAATTATCTCATGCTGCTTTTCAGTTTCTTTATTGGTATTTATTTGGTAGTCTTAGTTGTCTGGAAGTTACAATAGGTATCTCTGGTTGTAAACTACTATTTCAGTTCTGAGAACTTCCCCAGACCAATGGAATTTATCACTAACCAAAGACTTATCTACTTGAAAATACACACTAAAGTTTGGTTCTGTCGTTTATGCTTCCGGCTGGGAGCAGTTGAAGTGCATAACAAATACTACTAGTTTAGTACTACTAGTACTAAACAAACCTGTGTTGTGTCACTGAACAAGTATGATCTGAGGCCGCAGCATCAGTACAACATAGCAGAATTCAGTATTAATCCCTCTACGGGGACATGAGTCTATGTAATAAATTGATGTGCCATATGTGTAGGCCATGAGAAAATTATGTGTGCAGTCAACTACATAGGGTCTTAAAAGCTTTAACATTTGTACTGCTCTTCCTAACCTAGAATGTATATCTTGATAGCTGTGACCTGATGAGCTTCTGACAAAATGTGCTAGAAAGTTTATTCTTCTTGTTTTACAACTGCCATTTGTGAGTTACTGTTTACACAGGCCTCCATGCATCATGGGGTCTTTCTCCATGCATCCCAGGGAACGGCAAAAGCAGATGCTATCTGTGAATCTTGCAGACTGCAAAGATCAGGAAATGTCTATCCTGAATCACTTCCTGACAAGCTGCTTTTCTTAAGCAAATTCAAGCAGTGCCAATAACCTGGGCCTTCTTTAGAGAAAATGTAACATTTGTTCAAGAGCCACCTTCTCTTTAGTTCCACTGATATTTCTTAATTTTCCCTTTCCACCTCATTTCAAGCCAGCTTTGGTAATATGATTCTTGCAGAGTGAGGACACGCAGTTTGCCTTTTATACTATTCCTTTTTCCAAAGCCTTATTTGTTTGAGTAAGGCCTCAAACAAGAAGAACAAACTTTACAAACTCCTGCAGGTATGTTGTTAATAGAGAATACAAAGATGAAGCAGCCTAAGAAGCACCCCAAATGATCTTTTAATTACATGCCTGTACTGCCTTGTAGCTTCCCATCTTGCTGTCATAGTGTGA
This sequence comes from Crypturellus undulatus, assembly GCA_013389825.1. NCBI lineage: Eukaryota > Metazoa > Chordata > Aves > Tinamiformes > Tinamidae > Crypturellus > Crypturellus undulatus. Next base: position 526,985 of record VWPW01021500.1, read on the forward strand.
CCTGCTATAATGTAGTTTGTTATAATGAGGTCCTTTCAGTTTGTCCTAAAAAAATTTACTTGTTTGTTGCCATATTAGAAACATAAGGTACACTCTATAAGGAAAGCAATATACAATATACTATACATCTTCTATTTCAATGCCTCTAGTTTTAGGCTGGTACTCATATAAATGTTTATAAATGAAGTACAGATTTTATTGTTCTTCACAGGACCAAGCAAATAAGTTCTGCCTTGTCTAAATGCTAGCATTTCAATAGCATTTCAATCAACAAATACTCCTTTCTCATGCTTCTAGTTACCTTGTGGTGGGACCATCCTAATATGATTCCCCATAAATGCGTTTGAAATGGAAAAGTGATGAGCTGCTTTATTGCATGACCTTTACACAGTACCTGATTCATAAAGATAAATAAATCCAAAATCTCATTTATGATTTATTAGTGAACAATAAAATAACAAAAGAAAACCCTCAAAGTTTATTTGGATAATCATTGAATAGCTTATATTTCTTATTCAGTCTCTCAAAGTTTCTTGAGAGAAACTCAACAGATCAACTATCTTTCTAATAGATCTTCTCTATGAAGCCTTTGCCATGGACACTGGCAACATTCATCTCACCAACCTTCATCAAAAAATGTTCTCATTTCTGCTTCCCATTTCATTTGGAAGTCAAACGCAATGGACAAATTATCTAGATGTAAAAGTAAATAAATCATATGGGTTTTATTCAAGGTAGTCAACTCTCACTCTGTTTAACCTATTCCATTTGTACATAGCTCACATTAATTACTTTTTGTGATATTAGTAAAGGAACAGCCAGGAAAAATATCTTGCTGAGTAAACTACTGAAGAACCTTTTATTCCTGGCTGTGACTGGGATACCTCTGTTATACATTTCAAAGATAAGTCATTGAAAAGGTAATCAGATAAGACAGAGTATCATGGCACCCAAGAAATGTGCATACTCATTAAAAAAAAGCAGGAAAATTACTTTTCTTTTAATTTTTTTTGATAACATAACAGCTGCTCATGAAATGCAGAATTGCAACGATATGATAGGAAAAGTATGAATTCAATTACACTGCCAAGTGCTCAAGATACTACCCAAACTGTATTTACTATTATTCTCTCATCATTTGAAAAGGCACAAAGTTTGTGTAATTCTTTATCTTTATCAAACTATATTTTCTTAAGCTCTCTTTTTTTCCCATTGCCATGGGTGGAACCAACACCATTCAAATGCAATTGCCAACACTGATCATCTGTCCATGTAAGCTGTGTCTGAGTTTCCGCAGGTAAATTTTATTCTGAATAGCTCTTGACACTGCCATGGGTCAGGGAATGGTTGTCACTTTTAATAACCCTTGTTTAAAGGTTCATTGCCGAAAGGGTCAATATTCAAATACTATGCTAGATTCCACAAGTAAGGTTCACTTTCCAGGGGGCCTTTGTGATAGGAATTTTGGATATTGCTGTAAATGGGAGTGATTTGTGCTATTTCTGAAGCTATACTAATGAAGTAGATTATTACAGTGCACTTAAAAACCTGGTTAATACTGCTGTGTGAGATATCTGGTGTTCCAAACAACTGCAGACTTCCTACCTCCGGATAATTCCTGCAAAACCATGCCGTTTTGCATGGCTTCTGTTACAGCTAATAGGAGTCTTTGGGTTAAAAGTCTGCAAAAGTCTGAAACCATCCCACACCGCTGTACAAAACATCAGTAATTCTGCAAGCACTGTGTTTGCTGGATAATGGGTAGTCTGTAAACAGAACCATAGTCTGGCTCGTAAGTGTGAAAAACATCTCTCATTGGAGGAAGAAAGTGCTTTCCCCAGTCCGCATTCGGGTTTCAGGCTTCGTCACACAGGCCATTTCGGCTGCAGTCCTGCGCCTGCTCAAGTGAACAGGCAGCGTAAGGGTGCTGGGGGCCTTGATCAAAGCCCCTGAAGAGACCTGTACATATGTAGTGAGATGTGGCCAGGCCTTCTGCAAACTTCTCTGCAAGGATGGCAGGACTGTAGCCATACCTCATTGGGTGGCTCTAGACAGGAGTCACACACCCAGTATCTAATGCAGCATTTCCAATATATAGAGACTTGTTTTCCCATACATTCTACATACATTCCTATGTGTTTTATGAATCAGGGCTGTGATTAATGTTTTGATCCATTTGTTTGCTGTGGTTTCATGGGGGTAATATCTCTTTGGTTTGCAATGTAAATAACACTGTATATCTGCTATTTTATGATACAAATGCCATGTGAATTGTTTATTTTTAAAAAGTTTTGCTCTGTTATGGTTTATTTACAATGCCATATTACAGTATTGGTTTAATATATGATGTATCTGTATGGCATGAATTAAATTGCTTATATTTTACAATGTCAAATATTTTATTTTTGTTTTCTAATATAACTACATTTCATCCTATGCATTTTCATAGTTGTTTCCTAAGCAGCTCACTGTGTCTGGAAATATTGCTTCCTCTCCAGTAATGCAGGCATAAAATCCAGTATTCCCGATCAAAATCATCAGATATATCATCTAGCAATTTCAGATTAGAAATATATGTACAAATAAGTAAGCATTTATAACTAGTCAAATCATCTATTCTATCTTCCTTGCTTTTCATGTAAGGATATATTTTAATCTTTTTGTATATCTTTTATTTGTAATTATTTGTGAGTCATCTGCAATGTAAATAACATGTTTCATTATGCAAGATTTCTAAGTATTCAAGATTACAAAACAAGGTAAATTTGTATATGAAAAGAATTTGATGGTAGATTGAAATGATATAAAGTGTTAATGATTAAGTTCCATTTATACTGTTCATTTCCAAACTGTCTGTTAAAGAAAAAAGAACATTTTATTTGCCTTTTAATGTCCAACCATTTATTTATAGAACATTTACATCAATAAATCATGTAAAAGTCTATTAAAAGTCATGCTGCATCATTGAAATTTTCCCTTTGTCTGTTTGCAGCTTATTCAGAGACAACTAAAATACAGTGAAACCATATACAATGACAACATTCCCAAAAGTCAATAAAGATTTACACAGAAAACTCCTTTTCACCTCTTGCTCTCAAAACTCACCCTAGACCACAAATCCAAGTGCAACATTAAACAAAAAGCTAATAAAATAGCAAAATGGTAAATTAAAATACATGCAATGATTTGTGCCATACCAAGGGTATAAAATAGGCACAAGGAAGTCTATCTTTTTGGTTTATCCCCATGTGTTTTTTTACAGTATCAGAAATAGAGGGTATTTAATGAAGTTACAGGCAGCACATGAAAAGCAAGTAATGCAAGAATAATTTTTTTTTTTCATAGAGTGTGTAATCAAATTATGCCAACAGAACATTTCAGCTACTAAAATAGAAGCCATTAGAAAAGTTCATGGAGGGTAGATTCATCTGCCCATTTTAAACATGGTGAACTGGCTGCTATTATAAGCTCAGGAAGCCACTAATCCTCTGATGCAAAAGCCTGGGATCATGTACTCATGAAAGATCTCGTAATACTCTGTTATGCTCTGTCTGCTGTGGCATTCACTCCTAGAGGTTGTTGCAGATCGGGTATTGGGTAGCTGGACCTTTGGTACAGTCTGGAAAAAAAAAGGATATTTTTATATTCTAAGATAGGAGACAGTGGAGAAACAGAGAACAAGAATGGAAGAGATCTTGAAAGCCATGCCAGCACCAGGAAATAGTAGTATAGAATACTGGAAACTTACTGTTAAAGAGAATACATAAACTGAAAGTCAGAGTAGGTCTGGAGACTATCCGTAGAGTATCTTGTGGGAGCAAGCATGCTGGAAAGGACACTGGTTGAAGCAGGAAAAGCATCTGGTCACCATTCTTCACATTCTACAAGCGTGTAGCATTCTGAAGCTTCTCAGTGCAAACAAATTGCGTGTGAACTTCTACAAACGTGTGCAGAAGAATATGTACACCAAGGATACAAATACCCAAAAAGCAGCCAAAATTGGCATTACAAGAAAAGCTTGTGGATGTTTTATTATCTTCACAAGGAAATACTCCTCAGTTTGTTGACTCTAACTGCCTGCCAGGAGCACACGCCTTCGGGGTTTAACTCTGAAACATCGTTAACAATATCTTTGAGCAAAAATGAAATACTTGGATAATGTAGATACTCTTACATGGAATATCTTTCCCTTATTTCAGTATAGTGGTAGAGAAAAAGTAGATAGTATAACTGGATAAAGCATCTCTTCCTGCAGGCCTACACAGACAAATCCTTTTTTTTTTTTTTCCCCCACTCAATATTTAACAACATATCATGTATCTTAATTATGTGCAAGATGCACAGGCTGTGTAAGAGAAAATAAAGTTGAAAACGATTTTAATTCAATATTTCGTTAAAGAATCTTAGTACAGAGAAGGAGTAATAATGTTTGTTGGTGGCATAGAATTAAGAGTTATCAACACAGAGAGATCCAAATAATCAAGAGATAGAACTGAGCAACCTTCAGTCCACACAAAATAACAGTAGAATGAAAGGATAAGTAATGTGTGCCAGGATTAATTGCAGGTATTCCTATAAAAACTGGAAGCTCATAATTTAGAAATGACAAAAGAAAAAAAGATAGAAGGATACTGACTGATCAGTGTATGATTATAGCCACTGATGTCATATGAGAAAATCAAATGCAATCACAAGAGAGATGTTTCTAATAGATGTAGAGATATATCAATGTCATTGTATAAAGTACTTGTGGGACAGTATCTGGAGTACTGTGTATAATTCTGTTTATTCATATTCAGAGAAGCAATATATTCCTGTGACTGGCAGCAGGTGAAGTCTAAATGGAATATAATTTATTAATTAAACCATTTCTTTTCCAGTGGACCATGCATCTTTTAAAGAACATATATAAGACATTTTAAGCCTGTCTGATGAAATGATATGTCTCTGAGCACAGATTATAACACCAACCGAAATGTTTAAAATGATGCTGTTACTTGTTGCTCTGTTAGACTAAGAAGACAGAAGAGTACAACAAAAAGATATGAAATACTATGTTGCCTTCTAGTGTAGCTCTGGAAGATCAGGGTTGTGATTTTCTCTACCTTTCTTTGTTTTGTATGGTGCTATAATCAACACGTAAAAGACCTTTGGCCAACCCTTGTGTTACAGTTTTTATTTTTAAAAGGAAGTCCAGTAAAGCTGAACATAGGATCTAGAGAAATATCAAAATTGAGTAAGAAACTGATAATTTACCTAACAGTATAATACAACAGCAACCTGAGTGCTTGTATGGGCAAGTAACTGTGGTCTGATATGTTTCATCAGACCCTACAAATGTTTCTTCAAGTACATGGAAATAGACATAATGTTATAAAATTTACTTTTTTTCCACTTATTTTTTTTTTACTAACAGTAACGCCCTATTATGCTTGCTCTGACTGTTATTTCTTGTATAATATGCCTTATTCTAATTACTCTTAGAAAATTGATATAACCCTGTAGTGCACAAATCCAGACAGATTGCCCCTCTATAGCAAGGGCAGAAGAATAAATACTGCTTTTATTTCAGTTGTGTGCCTGGAGCTGGCAGAGCTTATTATGGTGCACATGAAAATGACAGTGATCAGAATCCCTTGCAGCAGTGTGGAGAGCCAAGTGCAATGTCCTTCGGCCAAAAAGACTAGTTGCTTTATTCTTTTGATTACGTTATTGAAAGGTGGCAGCCTGTGCTTGGTCATCTCTGAGTTTCGCATGCCCTAGATAGTCCGTAGGTAGGTAGCTGCCTGCCTGCATGCTGCCAGTTGAGAAGTAGCCTTGTTGTCACACACTACAGTGATCATAGAACTGATCATATGGATTGTTACTGATATTATTTTCCTGTCACAATGCAACTATAAACACTTTTTCTCAGTTTTAGGATAGTATCTTACATATTTCTTCCATTTTTTACTTTTTCTCCCCTTCCATACATTTGCCTTGGGACATACTAAGCTCGATAATGAGTTATGACAACATAGTGTCATTTCTCCCCTCCATTTTTTGGGAGTGATGGACGCAATTCAGTTTCCGGGAAAATGAAAAATCTCTCAAGCTGTTTCACTAATACACAGATATATGTAAAAATGCTCAGTGCAAAGGGCAAATGCTATGAAATTTTGCACCATCTCTTCTCCAACAACATAAATGTTGTCATTGGAGGTAAGAGCCTAGTTTGGAGGTACATCTTCCCTTCATGTTAATACCTTTGTAGTGTATAGAGTGATCCTCTCTTTGCTACCATTAATCTTTCTGAATTGCCTTAATCATTATACAATTGTGATCTGCTGACAACATCTGTAAAAGGACATTTTTAAGATCTTTTTATACTGGCCCTGGCTGTAAGGTTGAGCAAGGAACAAAGTGCTTCCCTTTGAGATTTTTGTCTGTTTTCAAAAGTGGAATTGTCATGTGTTGGATAATGTATGCACTTGTAATTTCATAGATTATATTGTCTTTGTTTTTGTATGTATATGAGCATACTGAACTGTATTTTGCTTTTATTCTGTATTATTTCAATAACAATATTTCCGGATCAGATATTGTTGCAAGTGGTACATATATAATAAGTAAGTTTTCCATATAAAACCGTTAGTAGAGTGAGGCTTTAAGCAATACAGATGTAAAATATTTCCATTTCAAACGCCTTTGGAAGATCCTGGGATCGCTTCAGTCTTTTAGAAGCCTGCATAGGAGATCCTCATTATCCAATGCAAAGAAGAAAGAAAGTAAGAAAGTAAGAGAGAAAGAGAGAAAGGAAGGAAGGAAGGAAGGAAGGAAGGAAGGAAGGAAGGAAGGACGGAAG